>JAQFVV010006839.1:0-287500 GCA_028023455.1 Epiperipatus broadwayi
TATAATAATAATAATAATTCAATTCAATTCAATTCTTATTTATTACGTGCATTTCAACACTTTCGCTTTAAAAGAAATACACAAGATTACAAATAAATATACAAAACAAACAAAACATTATTCAATATAGTAACATTAATTAAAATATACAATAAGGAAAATTACAATTCATAATTAAAATATATATAAACACATGTTATCTACAATAGATTCAATTTCTTTTTAACATTATTTATAAAATAATCACAAAAAACATCAATGTCATTAAATTTTTGATTATATAACTTTTGTAATCTGTTAATGACAGATTTATTTATAAAAGAGTTTTTAGTTTTATTAATATTAAAAGTGTACACTTCCCTTAGTGAATGAGAAGGAACTCTTAATTCAATTTTGGATATACAATCGTTTACATCAATTTTCCATCAATCAACTTTTTTAAAAATACCATATCTTTAGTTAGTCTTCTTTCAGTTAATATTGTTTTAAGATTTAAATTTTCCCCCTTTATTAGTTTAATAAATCTTTTCTCTACATTAGAAATTTTAGACTCGATGTAAGCCAAATCCAAATTCCATATAGAAGATCCATACTCCAATAAAGGTACAACAAGAGAACAGAATATCATGTACTTTATACAAGGAGATAAGTCTCTGCCAAATCTCAAAATACATCCCATCCGTCTATATGTTTTACTTATAATATATTTTACATGCTCATTAAAATTAAAATTCTTACAAAATATAAGTCCAAGATCAGAAACAACTTCTTTGTATATAATAACATCTTCATCAATCATGTAATGATAAACAGATCTATCTGTTTTATTGGTATAAGAAACAATACATGTTTTACTTATGTTTATTTTTATATTATTAAATTTACACCATTCTTTAAAATAAATAATATCTTTTTGAAGATCAATATGATCATCATATGTACTAATTCTTTTAAATAATTTACAATCATCTGCATAGGTAAGTATCATACTTTTTTTAATATTTTGATCAAGATCAAACATAAAAACATTAAAAAGTAAAGGTGCTAATATTCCACCCTGAGGTACCCCAATTTTATTTTTGAATAACTTAGAGTTAACTTTATCCATATAAATGTAGGAGAATCTATTTTCTAAATAATTAATAAACCATGCAATCAAATGAGAACTAATTCCCATTAACTTAAGTTTATATATTAGATGATTATGTGCCACATTATCAAATGCTTGTGACATATCAAAATAAATAACATCAAGTTGCTTCTGTTCAGAAAGAGAATGAGCAATATGATCTGATATTACCATTAAATTAGTATCAACAGACCTTCCAGGTACAAAACCATGTTGATAATTAGGCAAGACCTTAATCATATCTGTAATGATATTATTGTAAATACATCTTTCATAAATCCTAGCAAATGAAGACAGTACTGAAATAGGTCTATAATTACATGGATCAGTTCTATTTCCCTTTTTATAAATAGGCACAATCTTAGAGATTTTAAATATATCAGGAACAATGCATCTTTCAATAGACAAATTAATTATATAACGCAATGGAATTACCAAACAGTCTGCACAACCCTTAATAATAAAATTAGGAATATTATCATATCCCATAGATGATTTAGATTTAAGTTTGTTTATGGCATTAAGCACATCAGTAATATTAATTTTATCTACATCAATATTCCAACTTCTTTTATTATCAGACTCAATATTAATCACATCACTTTCAGTAACATTTGAGTACATATTTGTGAAATGACTAACTAATTCATTCATAGAAGGCTGTATTAAATTATTTTTGTTATTCTTATTCCCAACAATATTTAAATTTTTAATATAATTCCAAAACATTTGTGGATTGTGTTTAAAACCATTTTCAATGCTATTTAAATGATTATCATAATCTCTTTTCATAATATTTTTTGTATAATCACGCAATGCACTAAATTTCTTATATAATTCTTTATCATTGGCCAATTTATATAATCTATGATACTTATGTTTCCTATTAAGTCCCTTACATAATTCTTTAGAAAACCATTTAGGATATTTATTATTATGTTGTGAATATCTAACAGGAATATAATAATCCAAACAATTTTGAATTATATCAATAAACTTATTTACAGCTTCATTCGAATCATTTTCTACAAAAATTACACTCCAGTCAGTATTCTCCAAGGCTTTATATAGACCATAATAATTTCCATGTCTATAATCTTTGAACATACTATTAACAGGTTTTATATGCTCATATGATCCATCTATTATAAATTCCAAAGATGGATTACGGAAAAAAAAAAATCTACTGTGACAGTCAGATGATGTATGTTGATTTAACCCAGTTCGAATACTAGGCGAAAGTACCTCAAGGCCAACCATACGCGAGATATAAATCAAGAATACATATGACCTCTGCCCATTCGCCTGTTCTCGAGGCCTGATCACAAACAAACAACACTATCTGAGCCATGCATAAATTATTTTTCAACCGGCCACAAAGCTTAGCAACAGCGGACGAGACATGGACGGGAAATAATAATAATAATAATAATAATAATAATAATAATAATAATAATAATAATAATAATAATAATAATAATAATAATAATAATAATAATAATAATAATAATAATAATAATAATAATAATAATAATAATAATAATAATAATAATAATAATAATAATAATAATAATAATAATAATAATAATAATAATAATAATAATAATAATAATAATAATAATAATAATAATAATAATAATAATAATAATAATAATAATAATAATAATAATAATAATAATAATAATAATAATAATAATAATAATAATAATAATAATAATAATAATAATAATAATAATAATAATAATAATAATAATAATAATAATAATAATAATAATAATAATAATAATAATAATAATAATAATAATAATAATAATAATAATAATAATAATAATAATAATAATAATAATAATAATAATAATAATAATAATAATAATAATAATAATAATAATAATAATAATAATAATAGAAGATCAATTTAATTGTTAGACTAAATAATTGACTGTTTTATTGGTTAGGAATTCATAAAAAGTATGAGCATTCAATGTGTCAGAGCAAGCAGAGTTCCATGGAACCTTTGTTCTTATGTTACTACTTTTACAACCGTATTAAATCATATAGGACAAAGTAATTGAAGGGTTTGATGCTAGGGAGGTCATATGATGCTCTAGCAATGGAAGTGACAGAGATTAGCTGTGATCCATGGACCTTAAACTCATGGATTTACCCATCTACTATTGCTCTAACGCAGAGAAGACAAATTAATTGTTTTGTTGCTGGGGTGGTCATATGATGCTTTAGCTCTGGAAGTGGCAGAGCTGAGCTGTGATCCATAGGCATTCAGCTCTTGAGTTCACCTATCTACTATTGCACTAAACTCCAGAGGACAAATTGAATATTTTTGATAGGGAGGTCATATGATGCTGTAGCTGTGGAAGTTGAGGTGAGCTGTGATCCATGGAACTTCAGATCTTGAGTTTAGCCATTTATAATTCCATTTAACTACCGAAGACAAATTAATTGGTTTGTTGCTAGGGAAGTCATATAATACTCTAGCTTGGGAAGTGACACAGCTGAGTTGTGATCTATAGACCTTCAGCTTTTGGGTTTAGCCATCTACTATTTCAATAATCTACAGGTGACAAATTAATTGAATGGTTTGTTGCTAGGCAGGTCAGAAGAGATTTGAATTCTGGAAGTGACAAACCTAGGCTGTGATTCATTGAAATTCAACTCTTGAGTTTACCCATCTACTTTTGCATTAAACCACAAAGGACAAATTAATTGGATGGTTTATTGCTAGAAAGGTCATGTGGCACCACAAGTGACAAACTTGGGATGTAATCCAAGAGCCTTCAGCTCTTGAGATCACCACTCTACTATTACATTTAACCATACATGACAAAGTAATTGAAATGATACTAGGGGAGTCATATGATGCTCAAGCACCAGAAGGGAGAGAGCAAAGCTATGATCCATGGGACATCAACTTTTGATTCCACATCTCTACTATTGAATTAAACCATATAGGACAAAGTGATTGGATGGTTTGTTGCTTGGAATGTCATATGATGCTCGAGCACTGGAAGTGACCAAATTAAACTGTGATCTACAGACATTAGGCTCTGAAGTGACCACTCTACATTGTCATACAAAACTAAATAGCCGCTTGAAATAATTAATTCCTTCAAAATTATAACATATACTGGGTTTGGTGCTGGACAGATTTATCTAAGTGGCAGACTGAAAATTTTCACATTAAGGGGCATTTTATAAACCAATATTCTTGAATCTTACATCTGGAATTATTATTATTCGTACAGATATCATCAATCTGATTTGGACCCCAAGGATAGCCCAAATTGTTCCATATCTATAAAAAAATGTATGCCCATGTTTTATTATTTTTTACCCTCATATATATATATATTGTAACAATCTAGTTTTGAGATCTGTTCTTTATTGCTAATAAAAAAAATAATCAAACTGTTTTACTGCTTGGGAGTTCATAAGAAGTCGAAGTGCCGGAAAGGTCAGAACTGGAATCAATCCAAGTACCTTATGCACCAAAGCCTGACATTCTAACACTACATGAAAACAAGAAGGGAAATATTAATTACTGTTTTTAAATGGATATTAAACAGTTATAAAACAGTTATGCATTCGCATTCAAAAAGTATGAAAAAATTTATTATTTTTATAAACCAAATAAACTCGTTGTGTTAAATAATAATACTCGTAAAAAGTGCACAATAGCTTGAATGGTTGTTTAAATGTATTACAATTAGAAACAGCGCTAAAAATAAATGTTTATTTACATATGTTTAAAGTTTCATTTGTGAGTGACGTCTAATAAATTCTAGATAATTTCGTTGATGTCATTCATTCAGATATGGTAAACAGTGGTTTAAAGTGAGTGGTCTATCCTCATGCTTTCACTTACAATACTTAAGATTTGACCACATATAAGCATTTGGGTTGGATAGAATAAGTGGATTCATTTTATTCTTTCCTAAATACTATATCTTGTGTTGGAAGTGAAAGTACTCATTTATTATTTAACACTCGTGAAAAGCGCACAATAGCTTGAATGGCTGAGTAAATGTATTATAATTGAATATTGCAATAAATTGACACAAATAGATTGAAATATTACATATAACCTTAAAAAATTTCCGGTTCTGAGCACCTTTGTCAAAGGCAACAGTTAAAATATAGACATTTATTATTGAACATAAGAGCTATAGGATGCATGGTGATACATTCATTTATCTGACTTAGCAATGTAATTAACCATCTAATATTTGTTAGGAAATTGGTATTTAACAATTTTTTAGATGAAGAATAAAACAAGGATGACAACAATTGCCAAACTCTCACCATCCTGAAACTTGCAATGTTGGTGAGTGCCCTCTGTCTTACCTGTTCTCTCTATGAGCTTACTGAGAGGCCTCAGTTAATGGGATATTAAGATTTAACCATTTAAACATAACTGTAATGAACAGTGTTTTTGTTTTATCTCATATTGTTGGGTCTGATATATATATATTCTTTATTGTCTTTTTGTTATTGTTTATAAACTCAAGAATGTAACATTAGCAGAAAAAGAGTTTTTTGTTTTTATTTCTTATTAATTATGACTGAGATTGGTTTTGATATAGAATACCAGATTTTTAGCACCCATGGATTGGCTAGGTATGACACTGCATTTATTGATGGAAGCTTAATTATTTAAATTAAGTATTTATTTATTCCATTTATTTGACAATTGGATATTGTTTTCTTTTTTATTGATGAAACCATGCCTCTTTAATTTTGGGAACATGAGCAAAAATTCTGTCATGCCTTTAATCCCAAAAATATTAATCTAGTCTGCATGAAACGAAGTGACAAGAAAAGAAAAGTAAAAAAGTGTGCTTTATCACTGATAACAACCATATCATTAATAAAAAATAAAATAGCATCCAACATTCAAATAAGTGGGATATGTAAATACCTAATTTAAATATAATCAAGCTTCCACCAATAAAGACAGCATCTTACATAGCCAATCCATGAGCGCTATGAATCTGGTGTCCCACATTGAAAGTGGACTCAACTATAACTAATATAAAGTAAATCACTTTTCTTTAACTAATGTTAAAAGGTTGCTGGCAGTTTATATATATATACACACATAGACACATATAGCTTGTGTATCATTGCAAAAGTAACTGATAATTGGTTCTCTCCAAGCTGCCTGCAGTGCCATCTCTGTATCAATATATGTATTACATAGCTCATAGTTTAGCTATTCACCACAAAACCACAAGGCATTTGTATATCTGGATCACACATTGTGCAATTAAATATGACAGTATGTTTACCATCTTGGACCATGTTGAAAACACATGCTACCATTACATTTTGTTCAATTGCTACTGAAACATTTGAAATGATTCATACAGTATGTGACAGTGAAACCATGAGGCATAAAAATGTTTTCAAAGGATTTCCTCCAGGATTTCATGATGGCAGGTAGAGCATTGAAGATCCAGAAAGAAATGTCATGTCATAAATCATGATGCAGACATGTTAGTATCTTAAAATTTTTGTGATTAATAGTTAAAATGTTACTAAATAATACATGTGCTGATTCAGAGATGGTGCTGCAGGCAATATGAAGAGAGAATGAGACATCTTTTCACTGATGACACTATGTATACTTTATTTACATCAACACTTCATGATGTTTTCTGCTTACATTTAACATATGCATTTATGAGGAGTAATTCATTCTATTTATTCTATTACAGAGCCACCTATTGTAAACTTACTTAATTAATAGACAGGAGATGGTGATGCTATATTTTTATCATCAGACTAGTGACTGACTTTTGTCATTCATCTTTAACCATACTAAGAATATAGCACTGCTTCCTAAACCATTCATTATATGAGTTTACAGTAGATGGCACCACAGTAGAGAAAAATAAAGTGAATGACTGTTCTTGAAAGAGTGTACTTCATTTGGCTACTTGCATTTTGTTTTATAAATTTTTTGTAAACATCTTTGTGACCTCACAGTGATTGTAGCTGTTGTTGTAATAAAAGCTGTTGAAAAGATCGGACTTGCGAGTAATTCAAGACATAGTTTCACCACCCATGACTTCATTTCAAATCAAGATCTCATATTTGCATGTTCAACCAAGAATCTACAATCAAAGAATTATGGTGCAAATAATGGAATTCTTATGATGTTCGAAACGAATTTCTTTTCCCAGATCCAACAATAAAGCTATCCATATTTGGCCTTTGTACATGCAACTGGAGTCTCATCAACCTATTCAGGAGAGACCACACTCCTGTTTTTTAATAGTATTTGGATTTATATGAAAGTGGGAAAATACAAACTATGACCTACAAGTTAATCTCAGCCATATCTATGACTATAGTTGCCTACCTGAAGGTAAACATCTTTTAGTTGGAATCTCTGCAGACAACTTTATGATATTTTGTTAATAGTTAAACTATAAAAAAAACCTCATTATTCCTACAGAAATAACTCTTATTTCCATTATATATGATAGATAAGGTAGACTAAAAGGAGTTCGATGAAATACAAGTGTTTCCTGTGATGTGGATTAGTACTTTTCCATTCTCGTTTATCTTCTATCTAGGAATAAGAAAAATATCCATTTACTGACCAATATTATACAATTAGCCAGGCCAGTTACTTGAAAAAAAACCTCCCATACTTATTGAAAAAAAAATCACCTTTACTCAGTTCAGATTCTAATCCAGATTCTTTTTATTATATAAATGGATACTTAGATAAATAGATGAATAAATGAATAGATAGGTGGAAAGATAGATGAAGGTCTAGATATAGATAGACAGGTAACATATAGATGTATGAATAGATAGGAATATAGATAGACAGATAGATGAAATGATGGATAGAACAGATAGATAGATGGATGGATGGATATATGGACAGATAAATAGATAGATGATAGATAGATACATGCATATATATAGACAGATATATCAATGTAATAGATAGATGATAGATGAATGAATAGATAGATAAACATAGAAACAGATAGATAGATGAGTGGATTGATAAATGTATGGATAGATAGATGGACAGATAAATAGATGGATGGATGAATAGATAAATAGAAGGACAGATAAATAAATGGGTAGATGGATGAATAGATAAATAGACTCCTAGATAGATTGACAATGAGATGGATGGATTGACAGACACATACATAAAAAGATGGATGAATGGGTGGATAAATACATGGACAGGTAGATGGATGAAGGGATGGATAGACATAGAGAGATGGATATATGTATAGATAGATAGATGGGTGAATGGATAGAAAGATGCATGAATGAATGGATGGATGGATGGATAGATAGATAGACAGATAGATAGTCAGTTAGTCTACTTTTAGCCAATAAACTTGTTATTCTTTATCAGTAAGTAAATGCATACATGACTTCTCTTAGCTAGCTAAAAAATCTAACAACAATGGGTAACTCTTTAATCCATTTAATGATCTTTGTTCTACCTTGATCAGAAGACAATTCTTTTCAACAGCTATAATCTGAATTTGCTTTCAAACCCTTATTAACACCTGTGTACATCACATTATAAAAATCACAAGGCTACTTAATGCCAGAAGTATCCGATGGGTTACACTTTCACATCTAAGGACAGATTCATCAGCAGAGTAATACTACCCTTAATCATTATGGTCTATCCTTAATCATTATGGTCTATGTTTGGAGTATGTTATTGTTTTCATTTCTTTTATCATTTTAAAAATAATTCTCAATCAGAAAGTAACCAGCGTTCATCACACACTGTTTCACCATGTTACTAAGTCACTGGTGTTATAGTGAGTATGAAAAACACCCTCAAACTGAAATGAAAGATAGACATTTAAAGGATAAGAATGGCCATCTTACCTTTGTACTGAAATATATTTATATAGGCTAATTTAAAAGTCCATATCTTGTGTTTGACTTTGAGAGTATTTTGCATACTCACTACAACATTGGTGCATTAGTAACACGATTAAATAGCATATGTCATAGAATGATTATCTTCTGATTAAGAATTACTAATGAAAACTATGCTTTCAAATTACATTATTATTAAAAATTGAATCAATCACCATCTAATATTTATCGACTGTACCTTTAAAAATTCCACTGGGTTTAACTATAAATTAATAATGTAATGGACGTAATGTTTCGAAGATTAAATATTCATGCTCTCATTCTGAAATGCTTTAAATTGGCCTATATAATTGCATTTAGGTCCAAAGATAAGATGGTCATTCTTATCTTTTAAAAGTCATTACCTTGCATTTGGAATTGAGATTGTCCTGCATACTTACCTTAACACCCGGTGACTTAGTAACATGATTGAACAGTGTATGTTAAAGGCTGATTACCTTCTGATTAAGAAGTACTAACGAAAACTGTACTTGTAAATCATTTTTAAAATAAAAAAATCATCGATATAAATTAAAATTTCAGTAAAATAAAAACAGTAAATGGTTTGGACTGACCTGGAACATGAGATTAAGTGCTTCTTCCTCGTTAGATACTATCGGCATTGTCAGATTTCGTATATGGATTCCGGTACTGCTTTCATTGATCATTAGCTGTGACGATCCCAAGCCAGTGTGGTAATGCTTTGTTAATAAATCAAAAATCATATCATTATGAATTTCATAGTAGGAAATCCTTAAAAAAGAGAAATGAATACACTGTTAAAACTATTTTAATGTTAAACACAATAGTTTCTAAATGCTGCTACAGTAAATAATATACACTCCTACCTCAATATCTGACAATACTGTAATAGGAAAATGAAATCACTTTCCCATTGATCCTCTTTATATATTAAATATAAACTGTTAAAACTATTATAATTATAAAATTTTAAATGACAAAATAAAATTGCAAGCATAAAAATATTTTCAAAGTATTATTCTTATATTAGCAATTTTTTTTTGAAAAAAATTTTTTGTTTTTACTTGCAGTTGAATTTTTGATCCAATAAAAAAGACACATGGCTTTATTGTCCAATTCAGACGCTTGTTTGGAGTTAGACAAGAGGTCAGCACAGTCACCTTGCTATGACATATGGGAAAAAAAGGAAGTTTGAACCCCAGATCTTCAGGCACCAAAATTGATCTTGGAACCTGATGAAGGCCACAAGTCAGAAACTAGTCTGGGATATTGGATGAGTAGGCACTAGATGGGGATTTTATGCACAAGCCTTCTGGCATCCATTGATTACTCTAGTTTACTGTGTGTGGCAATACCTATGGTGAGTTTTTCCTGTTTTTGATTCTATGTTGGAAGTTGATAAGAAGTTTGAGAGTCAAATCTGTGAGCCCCAGAAATGATCGTGGAACATAGCGATTCTAAGTTGGATGCTTGCTTGGGAATTCATAAAAAGTTTGAGCACCAGAAATGATCTTGTGGCCTTCTGATCCCAAGCCAGATGCTTGCTTGGGAATTCTTAAGAACATTGAATGCCAGATCTGCAAACACCACAATTGAAGTTGGGACATCCTGATTCCATGTTGGGTAAATTGGGACATCCTGATTCCATGTTGGGTACTTGTTTAGGAATTCATAAGCAATTTGACTACCAGATTTGTGAGCACCAGAATTGATTCTGGGACTGCCTGATCCCAAATCTGGCATTCTACCTACTATGTCAAAACATGGAGAGCGTTTGATCCAGTAATGCCTGATCCCAAATCTAGCATTCTACCTACTATATCAAAACGTGTAGAGCATTTGATCCAGTAATTCCTGATCCCAAATCTGGCATTCTACCTATTATGTCAAAACATGGAGAGCATTGGATCCAGTAATGCCTGATCCCAAATCTGGCATTCTACCTACTATGTCAAAACGTGTAGAACATTTGATCCAGTAATGCCTGATCCCAAATCTGGCATTCTACCTACTATGTCAAAACATGGAGAGTGTTTGATCCAGTAATGCCTGATCCCAAATCTGGCATTCTACCTACTATGTCAAAACGTGTAGAGTGTTTGATCCAGTAATACTAAGTGAAGAAGATTTATAAGTGTACATGTCCTTGATCATATAAAATACTGATTTAAAATTATTACAGAATATTTTTATCATAGGATAGAGAAAACAAATGAAAATGCTGTGGGTAAATTTTGAATATGAAAATTGAAATGAAAGAAAGCATGGACTTGTAGAATTTGCATGGAAAATGTGTATAGTGAATTATTTTTTGGAAAAATCCAAATCAAAAATGGCCCTGGAAGTGTCCAACTGAAGGCATAGCAAAGTGGCATTATATTTTGACAAACGAAAAAAAATTAAATCAAGATAATAATGCTAATAGTTTTTATATGTCATTCATTAGATTAGAGATTATCCACTTAATGAATAATATTTCTGTAATGTAATTTCCACAGAGATTGGTTTCTATCCACATTTAACACCATGCAGAGGGGTGTAACCATAACCATATGACCAAGACATCTAAAAAAGATATATGACCCCCCCCCCGATGCAAATTTTGTGCTGAACCAGCATCCACCAGTTGTCCCAGATACATATCTTTACCATTGTTCAGTATGCATTGAAGCAATACATATGTGCTTCACATATATAATTTAAAAATTTGCTAGAAATTTTAAATTAAAGTTTTTTTACATTTCCTATACAGAAAAAATATATAAATATATGCATGGGCAAAATATATTAAGCCTCATTAAATCTAAATCGATTTAAGGTAATTTAAAACAAAATATTTTATTAATTAACAATTGTAAAGATTTTGTAATTAGGTGGGTGGAAATGATATTATGATTATTAAAGTAATTAAATTCTAGAAAATCGATCATCTAATTAGGAGATAAATATCCTATGTTGCTAAACAAAACATTATCTTTTATTTTGTTATAATCCCTGGTCAAAGCTAATTTTTTTACAAAGACTGTGATTGGACAGTACATCATGGACCACAGTGAAGTATAGGACTAATCTGCAACCAATGAACATGTATCTTCAATTGAACTATGATTAAAACAGATAATTCAGCTTAGTAAATTACAAATTGGGGTTTCTTAGTTGATTATGGATTATAGTAAACTTTGATTAATATTATGCTATGATTGTGCTTTGATTCTCCATTCATTCATCCTTTCTTGATCATCAGAAGCAGGATTAAAATATAATGACAGAGTAGAGAAACCCACCATCTGCTCCATTCTGGATAATCCAGCAGAGTATGAGCTTAGTTCTATCATGAAGTAGAAAAGTTGCCGTAATGTACTGACAACTGCTACATTGATCATTGTGTCTGAATTATATGTGAACTGTATGCTGCCTAACATCAAAAAGTGCCTATACCTTTGGTAAAGAGACAAGTCATTATTCAGTAAGAAAAACCACTGTCAGATGCTATCCAATGGATAAAATAGAAATGCATATTAATGAAGATCATTTCAGTCAGCAAGTTCGATTCAGAAGTATCACAGAATATAAGCAAACAGAGCTATGTTACACCTGCTGTTCCACAAAAGTCTATAGCTACCTGAATTCAGAACTTGAACGATTAATAATAAAAAGGGTAATTTGTATGAACTGTAATTATATACTAGTATGACTTTACCCCACTAACATTAGATATTTAATCTCCTAAATATACACGTATTTCATTCCCAATGAAATTTTGTTTATTTTATGTAATATATATATATATATGTGTGTGTGTGTTATAAATTAGAATGGCAATGGATTGCTTAATCTTATTATTCAACTTTTAAGCATCACATGATCACCATCTCTTATACTAGCACATAATTACTCTGGTTGGCACAGGGTGGCACTACTGTATGGAGAATTTTGTCTTGTTTATTATTCAACTTTATTAAACATGCCACAGTTCAGTCAGCATAACCTAAAAAAATATTTGTAACAAAACAACTAGCCAATTATTGCAAATCCTCACCATTTCCTAAAAAGTTTCTTTACTATTATTTTGTTAATTATATTAAAATAGGGGTACTCTTTTGCATGGCTGTTTGGTAGCATTGTTTTTGTGAAAAAACAATCAAATGTAATGTTACTGGGCCAAGACTTTTATTTTATTAATAAAATCAAAAAATAATAATAAAAAGAAATAATTTTATTTTGTTATTTTAATATACAAAATTAAAAGTGTGTGAAGCGCTAGAAAGAGAAGCTATAAAGATTCAAAAACTATTACACGCTTATTTTTTTAATAAAATCTTGTTCTACTTTTTTTTGGTTTTTCAAACAAAAAATAAAAATAATCACACCTTTTTTTATTTCCTAGACGTATTTTTCTACTACGTCTTTAAATTTTTTATGTTATTTTTTAAAAAAACTTTTTAATTTTGAGTATTTGTATTGACTTTTTTTTTTTAATGAAATCTTGTTCTCCTTTTTTTTTTTTTTTGGTTTTTGTTTATTCTTCTTCAAATCCCAAAATAACTTTTGTTGTCTTTTTATTTATTAATTTCTGAAAAATAATTTTTTTTTAACCATAATAACAAAAATAATACACAACAGTGCTGTTTGCTCTATATTGCCAAGTGTTGTTTCGAATTGAACACCTTCGATTACAGGAATGTGATTGAAATCAGAATTGCCATGTACTTTTACACATGTAGTTTCATTTTTTGCCCCGGAGTCGTATCGCTTGTCATTTGGGAGATTATTATTCTGTAAAAAGCCACAGCATCAGCATTTGTGATGGCAACTGGTACAATTTAAAAAGCTGATTGTTTTCTTCAGCCATTTTATTTCTTTCGTACATTTACTCACGAAACATGGCTTTTCACATTTTATCTGGGTAATCATGTTCGACCCTACCATTTGTCAATGTTTTACACATTTCAAGTAGTGTAGAGAAGGGTGGTGATGGTGTGATGATTCTTAGTAATTCAGACTATGTGATTTAAATAGAAATTAAATAAATTAAAATACTATGTATTTGACATTTAAAAAATATGCCCACTTGAAATACAAACACCGTAACATGATGCAACAGTCAAATGTGAATTGTGCGAATATGCATAAAGCATCACAAAGCACAAAACAGGCTATAATATTATTAAGCAATGCCATCAAGCGGCCTAACATGGCTAATACAACAAAACTGTTGTATTAGCCATAAATATGAACGCATAAATGGCATTTTTATGTTTTTACACATAAACAACGCCATCAAGCGGCCATGCCCGGCTATCAAAAGAGTACCAAAATAAAAGTTAATAATGACATTTCCACTACTTTCAATGTATTAAGAATTAGAATAACCATTAATAATATATCTAAATGTACTAAAATGAAGATATTGGTGAATAATTACAGATAATATAATTAATGGCTGAGTACTTTTGAGAAGTTATGTCTTCTCACAGTCATAACCTGTGAGTTGAATGAGCACAACAAAAAATGTATGCAATGAATATTTAAATTTATTCAAAGTTGTTAGAGGGTCCACTTTTTGGGGGGAGAGAGAGAGAGGGAGGGAGGGAGAGAGAGGGGGAGGGAGGGGGAGAGGGTGGAGAGGGGGGAGGGGAGAGAGGGAGGGAGAGGGAGAGAGAGAGGGAGAGGGAGAGAGAGAAAGAGAGAGGGAGGGAGAGAGAGAGAGAGAGAGAGAGAAGCACACTTCCTTCTGGCTCATAGCATGGTTGTTGATAGCTATAAATCATCCTTCTTCAACTTTACGTTTAGAGTCATGTTGCTCTGTATCAGCAATCGGCAATGTTTTAGATATTGCAGACTACTAACATAATTTTTAAAGGTATGAATTAATATAATATAAGCATTGACTATGATATACATATATATTTATTTATATATTAATAATTTTATACGTTTTATAATTTGTGACAAAATTATGTTGTTTTTTTTTGTTTTTTTGTGAATATAATGTTTATTTTATTTCATACAAATAAATGAATGTATAAACATGTATTTGTTTTATTTTATATGTGTAATTTTCTAATTCGTATGTACAAAAATTATTAGAGATTTATAACGAATAGTATTCTATTCTTTAATAATTTTTATAGATGTGTTTTCCTTCAAAATTCTTAATAAAATTTTTGAGTTTTAGTTCATCCAATAACCAAGGGTGCGCTGTAGTCAAATTTGATGGCTAGTCGATTATACAGAATTACTTTTTCTATGCCGTTGACTGAGTAGGGGTTAATTAAACACATTTGAAGTAGATGTTTTGTAAGTCACAATAGAATTTTGTAACAAATCAATTAGAAATATAATGTTCTTGTTCTATTTTACATATAATAATACAGCTTAAACAAAATTTAGTTTTTATTTAAAAATTTTATTAAATGAGCTTAGCGCAATTTAAATAATATCTTAATTTCTTTGCCGACCGCTGCTATAGATGACATTCTTAAATGGACCAACTATTTAATAGTCAAACTCTATTTCCACAAGTGTGAATACATTAACATCAAAGTACTCACAGTAAAGATCATATGCATATAATAAATAGATATCCTATAGCCAATTTGCAAGATTACCCCATTAAGCAAAAATAGTTCACGATTCTAGTGACATCTATAGTAAGCTTTAGTAATCAATGATTGACTGATGATGACGCATTAAAATCGCCTTCCTCTCCCTAACCCAAGGACTATTTTCTGTCTTGTCTTTATTAATGAGAGTTATGATTCAAAGCTGGAAATAGTAGTTACTCAACCTCACTATAGATGACCCTACAGTAGAGAGATGCTTTTATTTTATCATACATTCAGTACCAGAAATATTTAAGTAAATGTTATTATTAATATTCCTAACCTGTGTATACAATGGCCCTGCATTTAATAGAAATCTGGCAATGTTAAAATATATAGTTATTGACCTGGAGTCAGATCTATATAAGTGCTTGAACAGGTTGGTCTGGGTTCAAACTATAGGATGTTTTGAATTTTCAGCTTTTTAACTTGGATAGTAAAATGGAAAGGTGATTACCGCTGCTCTATATAAAATGGTGGCCGAACAGGTTTCAAATACAGATGTTGTGATTACAGCTAGTCTGTGTACTGGGTCTATCTATCCAGAAATAATTAAGATCCACAGGGTCACAAATTTACTGTGCATGAATAGGCAATATCTAGTTTGATGAAACTTTCATCAAAATAGCTAGAGCAGTCAAGCATTGGTGGTCGAGAGGTCAGCGACCGCTGCTTTACAAGCAGTTGTCCCGGGTTAGCGGGTTCGCTTCCTGGCTGATGCTATGACACATGAGAAAAAAAAAACAGCTAGAGCAGTTAAATAAAATCCTATGGCAATTGATTTTTAATTCAATCCTGTTAAAGGATCAACAGACTGTTGTTTCCCAAAAATTTCTGTCAATTATATTATTTGTTTCGTGATTGTGTATATATATAAATAAATCCTAATTTCTCATTATTCTAGCATTTGTCATTTATTGCAAACAATAATGGTAAATAAAAAATGATAAGAGTCTCTTGCATTTAACTTTTCGATCATGTGATGTTAGACTGTGGAGCGGCATGCAAATTATCCTTGGGTGATTTTTCATGTTCGCTATATTTGACCATTACAGTATATAGACAGCATTACCACAGTGTAATTGATAAGCGTTACACTTACCACCTTTACAATCTTGACACATTAATAATTTTTATTCATCATCAGTAGACTATAAAATATCCATTTAATGAATAATGTTTCTGTAGTGTAATTTTCACTACACCACTCTCACACAAGATATAAACTGGTTTCTGTCCACCTTTAATACCTTGTAAAGGAATGTAATCATAATCATATGAACAAAGACTTGTGAAAGCTATGTCTGATCCCTAAGATGCACATTTCATGCTGAGCCAGCACTTATAACTTGGTCCAGATCACAATCCCTCACACATATCTTTACCATTGTTCAGTATATATAGATAATCGATTACTACAATTTAATTTATAAATGTCAAACTTAAAGCCCTCATATCTTTGAAAAAACCACTTGATGGAAGTATATTAAAAACTTTTTATTAGTTATTTATTAGACTAGAAAGTATTCACTTAATGAATAATATTTCTGTGTGTATTATAGCTTATTCTTAGCTAACGCGTGAAATAAAAGTGGAATGTCGTTCAAACCCTCATCTTCTTGAAATTGACAAGTCGCTGAATACCACCTTTTCCTTCGTCGTTTATTTTCAAGTGGCTGTAGGAAAGATTTTCTCTCGGCTGTGGATTATTAAAGTCTTTATAAAAATTGTTGACCTTTATTCACACATATAAAATCATTGCTCTTTTTTCGTATAATTGGGGGGGGGGGGCAAGTTTCATTAGCAATCAACGTTAATTAGCTGTTAGAAGTTTTTATAATGAATATTTTAATTAAAAAAAGAAAGATTCAAAACGATTTTCCAGTTTTTCTTCAATCCCGACAGATGGCAGGAGCAAACAGAAAAAAATGTAAGATACTATTTAACCCGTTGTTAGATTATTGTACTTACAAAAATAGGAACATTGTTGTCGTGACGGGTCAAACGATGTCCATCCAAGGGATGGTGAAGAAATATTAAAACAGGTTAAATCATTGGAGATATGATGAGGTGTTTGAAGAAAAAGAATGAGCATGTAGGAGTGGCGAGGTTAGGGTCGAACTTTGTCAATGACGTAAAGGGAAGCTTGAGTTGCAGGATTAACTTAAAGATGAAATATTTATGTTTGACCAATAATACAGGAAAAAAGTGTGGAGTGTATTTATCAAGAACTGAAATTAATTTAAAGATACGGGTTTTATTTATTGGAAAGTGGGGGTGAAATATTAGGAAAATAATTTACAATAAATTTTTAATGTGTACATGCTCTATCAACTTATCTTTAACTACTGAGTATTCATCGCTATAGACCAAAGAATATATATTTCCAATGGCAGAAACAGGACAGTTTAGTAGATGATGCTCAGTAAATCTGATTGCTCTCATCATGAAAAAGGATTTGGCTATGAATAGGCAGTCCGTTCGGAGATAAGGTCACACAACAAAATATAACTGAGCTGAACAACAATACGCCTGTTGTCCATTATGTTGTTAAAATAGCGAAGCAAGGTCACATTGAACTGGAAGCTGGTGGATTTAAACATGACTTAAGGTAAGTGTCATAGTACAGCTGGAATTATCATCATAGCTACACCTGGAAATGTTAGGTAAACCTAGAAGGGCACCTGAAATCCTTCATTCAATAGTTGCATAGCAACTAATCACTGAACCTAGCCAAGATATCAGGTAAAACGTATATCAGTTGTATATTCTGTAAATATATTTACATATTTGTTTTAATAAATAATATTAAATTGCATTTATATGAATCTGTCTTTATTACAATCCTATATCATCATCATCATCAACCATTATCAATCCTCTGCAGGATGAAGGTCTCTCCAAGTTCAATCCATCTTCTGTGATCTTTAGCTGCACACTTTCTTATTTCATCCATCCATCTCATGTGGTCTCTTTCTGGATCTTTTACAATCTCTTGGAATTCAGTTTAAGATTTCAACTGTCCATCTATTATCATCTCTTCTACCAGTATGTCCAGCCCAACTCCATTTCAGTCTTTTAATTTTTTCAATGAGGTCAGTAACAGCTATTTGTTCTCTTACCCGCATATTGCTTTTTTGATCTCTTTTTGTTACTCCCAACATGCATCTCTCGATACTTCTTTGAGTGGTCTGAAGTCTCTATTGATCTTCTATTAAGTATCAAGGTCTCAGATCCATAAGTAAGAACTGGTAAAACACATTTATTAAAAACCTTTTTCAAACACATAGGCATATTTCCTTTTAGTATCAATTTATGTCTAGCAAAAGCACTCCAACCAAGTTTAATATAGAACAGTATATATATTTAGCTGTTGGAAAATGTTTTAAAGAAATATCAATGAATACTTAGTATATCTCATTCAATATACTGAAATGTTTACTATAATAATCTGTATTGATCTTCTATTAAGTATCCAGGTCTCAGATCCATAAGTAAGAACTGGTAAAACACATTTATTAAAAACCCTTTTCAAACAGATAGGCATATTTCCTTTTAGTATCAATTTATGTCTACCAAAAGCACTCCAACCAAGTTTAATATAGAACAGTATATATATTTAGCTGTTGGAAAATGTTTTAAAGAAACATCAAAAAATACTTAGTATATCTCATTCAATATACTGAAATGTTTACTATAATAAATAGACTGATTTGACTTAGGATTTTCAGCCTATATTCATCTTCTACAACTGATACATATAACCACACCCATGCGAAAAAGATAAATGATCCCCAATATATGTCTTTCAGGCAGAACCAGTACTCATCAGTTGGGCCAGATCATAATCTCCCACACATAGATTCAATCAACGCTCAGCTTATATTAAGATAGCAATTCCTTAAACTTTAATGGACAGGCTTGGAAGTAGGTTACATCATTGTATAAGTCCAGCCTATTCCTCTCCTATTAATATAAATGGATATGTAATGGTCCAATAATATAAGGGGTTAAATTGACGTAATGTCACATAAGTCTACTACAATATAATTCCACCAGGGTTTTGATTGTACCAGCATTGGTTTTTCAATGAAATGGATGGTTTAATTGTTGAAAGGGTGAAAAAATTGAAGCCTCCCATTAAAGTTTAAGGAATTGCTATGTGTGGGAGATTATGATCTGAACCAACTGATGAGTACTAGTTCTGCATGAAATATGTATATTGGGGATTATCTTTATTTTTCACATGTGTGGTCATGTGTATTGGTTGTTTGAGATGGGAATGCAGAATACAGACTCAAAATCCCAAGTTCAAATCCCTCTATTCATTACAACTATTTATACTTATAATATTTTTGCAACAGTTAAAGAGTTATCTATCCAGTAAGGTCAGAAAGATTACAAATGCATTTGTAGAGATAATTTGCATTTGAGAAGTCTTGCATAATGGGGAAACCACATGCTGTGAATTTGCATTTTATTTTTGGTTAGTGATTTAATTATAAATTTGAAGTACTTAGTTTAATATTCTTAAAATTTCAAAACATGATGAATCTGAGATTTAACAAGATTTTTATAGATCATAAATATTAAATGCTATATAAACTTTAAAATAAAAAATATAATTATATGCTTTTATTATAAATACGCTGTGTCTATGTTCCTGTCTCACGTGATCACCATTCCTTATGCTTACATTTAAGCTGTTGTCACAGAAGCAAAACACTACATAAGTAGCACCACTCAGTGCAAGCCAGAATAACAATGGATGAGTAGATAGGGATTTTATGCACAAACCTTCCTGCATCTAATCTCCCTAAACTAGTTTCTAGCTTGTGGCTTTCATCAGTGAAGAGCCTTGGATCTGAGAGCACTGCATTTAGATCTTAAGGATCTAATGCAATCCTCTAGCAGCCAACCACCTTTTATTTTATGAAATTTGAGTCCAAAATGAAAACACAATAATGTTTTCAATTCAATCTCATTACCTTGCATAGTCATATAGATCTGAACTCAGTACAGCATCCATACATTTTGGTGGCTTTGGTTCTTTAATAACCACAGTCACCATACTCCTATTGGGCAGGATTGGTATTAAATGACTCAAGCATTACACGATCACTATTTTGTATGCTTATACAAGCTGTTATTACAGAGGCAAAACTCTCCATATGGTAGCACCACTCAGTGCAATCCAGAGCAATCAATGGATGCAGGAAGATTTGTGCATACAATCTCTATCTAATGCCTACTCATCCAATATCCCAGACTAGTTTCTAGCTTGTAGCTTTCATCAGTGAGGAACCTTGGATCTGACTTACACTGAGTAGCACCGTTGTATGGATAGTTTTGCTTACTTTTTAGCCAGGTTACTTTATTTTATTATTTTTTTCATCAGCTAATACTGTTCAGATAAAAGCATTATTTAAAAAAATTTTTTTTTACATAATCTTAACTCTGCTGGTGCATAACAAGATCGTTGTTGATTATACTTATAAACAATGGGAGACTGAAATCAACTCTTAAAAGCGCCCTCTACGAATTATTTTTTTATTCATTGTCCCATTGATAAAAAAAAAATCAATCACTTTTTCCCCAAGACATATGTTTAGGACTAACAGTTCTTGTCAACTACGCAAGACCAATTCCATATAAAACAAAAAGATTCATATTTATTTAAATACCACTAACATAATCCATTTGATGTTAAAATTTAAATCTTTAATTTAGCAGACCTATTTTAATAATGTCCATTTCACAAAGTCCATATACAAACAAGGCAGACATATATAAATTTGTTTTTCCAAAGAACCTTGCACCATTCAGTTGATATCTAAATCTATAATGAATAAATTAAAGTCATGCTGAGATTAGTGGAAGATTTAATCCATGGGGTCATCATCATCATCATGATCAACCATTATCAATCCACTGCAGGATGAAAGTCTCTCCAAGTTTAATCCATCTTCACCGATCTTTAGCTTTTCTTCTCCACATCACTCCTGCACACTTTCTTCTTTCATCCATCCATCTCACATGTGGTCTCTTTCTGGGTCTTTTACAATCTCTTGGAATCCAGTTTAAGATTTCAATTGTCCATCTATTATCATCTCTTCTAGCAATATGTCCAGCCCAATTCCACTTCAATCTTTTAAATTTTTTCAGTGAGGTCAGTAACATCTGTTTGTTCTCTTACCCATACATTGGGTTTTCAATCTCTTCTTGTTACTCCCAAGATGCATCTCTCCATACTTCTTTGAGTGGTTTGGAGTATCCGTATTGCTCTTCTATTAAGTGTCCAAGTTTCAGATCCATAAGTAAGAACTGGTAAAATACATTTGTTAAAAACCTTCCTTTTCAAACACATAGGCATATTTCCTTTTAGTATCAAGTTATTTCTACCAAAAGCACTCCAACCACGTTTCAATTTGTAGATGGAAGAATTAAGGTATTTCAGTTTACTATACTACTTATAGTGCTACTAATTTGTCCAATAAAAGCATTAAATACTCATAGCATGATTGTAACAATTATCACAGTAAAATATTTAGAGTAATGAATAATAATAACGATAAAATAAGTGAAAAAATAGTTTAAATATATATAAAAGTAAACAGAATATTGGGTGAGAGTTAATTTACGATAATAGCAAGGAAAGTAGTTTACTGTTTAAGGCTCGAATGGGATCATTAGCAACAAGGGAATATATACATAAATGGAGAAATATGGGTGATTTAGACGGCAAGTTATGTAAGGAAGGCATGGAAAAAATTAAGCATCTGCTAATTGAATGTAAATGCTTTCAAGCAGAAAGAGAACAAATAATGAAGTTGTGAGAGAATAAATATAAAGGGATTATATAGAAAGTGGGAGAATAAATATAAAGTAAGGGATTATATAGAAAGTGGGTTCTTGGTCTTTTTGCTGGGTATGGGAAAAAATAAAGCGAATCTAGATATAAAGGCTGTGGAATGTATTAAGATGATGTTGTGGAAATGTGATGAAGCAGGGTAGAGAAGAATATAGGAAAAACTTAGGGTGGGGAATGGAAAGGGAAAGTAAAGTGGCTAAGAGGTTTTTCTGAGCGTAGTGCCTGAGAGATTTTTGACTTTGATAAAGGAGTAGACATATTAATATATCACATCACACACAGTATTAACAACAACTTGGGTAAGCATAGGAAATGATGATCATGTGGTATATATACACAACAAAAATATTAGCTATTATTTAAATTCTTTATTTAAAATTTCACATTAAAAAGTAAGTGATTCTCCTATTTTAGTTTAAAACATATCTTTTTTTACTTCTATTTTTAGAAGCTATTAATATAAGTATATAACAATAGAAAGCGGAGAATAAAACGTTTTACATAAACAAATATTTTTTTAATAGAAACATTTTGTACAGAGATGAAAAGAAAATAATATTTAATAGAATAACGAGAAAAATATTTTATCACTAAAGAAAACATTTCTCGTAATTTGCTTAAAACGCACCACTTTGACTTTTTTGAAAACTATTGTTTATATAAGTATCGTTTTTTTTTAAAAAAAAAAAACATTCACATCAATAAAACTTTTAAATTGATATGTGTTTAATATGCTTATAAATAAATATCTGTATATATGAAATACATCGGTGAGAGAACTGAAATGGCTAAAAGAGATGATAATAGAGAGTTGAAATCTTATACCGTATTCCAAGAAATTGTAAAAGACCTAGAAAAAGACCACATGTGAGATGGATGGATGAAATAAGCAAGTGTACGGTAATGATGTGGAAAAGAGAGACTAGCGATCGGAGAACATGGATTGACTTTGGAGAGAACTTTATCCTGCAATGGATCGATAATGGTTAAAAAAAATATTGATGATATATGAAATAAAATGATTATTAAAATTATAAAGTGAACTAGTATAAGAAAAGTCCTATTTGAAGATTTAGCATGTGGGAAAATAAACAGTAAGTAGATCCAAATAATCTTTTTATTTGGAGTTAATAAATATAATAGACCATAAATATTATATGCTGGGTATTAATATATAAATATGCAGATGTATGTGCACGTATACACGTATATAATTCAATAACAGACAAAAGTAATGAGAGCTAATCAGCTTTGAATTATTACATACTAAGCATAATTGTATATCCAAATAAAAAAGTGGATCTTTCTAAAAGCCGCCTGCAGCGCCATCTCTGAATCAATACATGTGTTACATAGTAACAGTTTAATTAAACACCACAAAAATTGGAAGGTATTATCAAGTCTTGATCACAATTTATGACATCAAACATGACAATGGGTTACATACCTCAATCAATGAACTAATATTAAATCTTGTTTTAAATTGGACAAAACTATTAGTTAAATAAAAGCTATGAATCCAAGATGAAAACACAATAATGTTTTCTATGCAAATTTTAAACTTTTCACTGATGAAAGCCACAAGTTAGAAACTAGGCTGGAGATATTGAAAGCACTAAGCATTAGACAGCAGTTTTATGCACAAACGTTCTTGTATCCATAGATTACTAAGGCTTGCACTGGGTGGCATTAAAGTAGGGAGAATATTTGATAGTGTTTTAACAGCTTGTGTAAGCATAGGAAATTGTGATCATGTGATGTTTTAGTGGTTTTAAAAAATTAATCAATGAAAAAGTTTGATTTAAAATAATTTTAAATTTTAAATGAAGACGTTAGGGGATAAATATCTGTTTATTTCTGTCGGAAATTGTTTGTCAGATTAAATAATGTTTGAGTTATCAACTAGATAGACACTCTGTTTGTAAGTAGATTAAGAGGATACTACTATGTCATTCGCTACTAAAACAAAATCTGGAGAAGAGATTTTTGATATGAACTTTAGAATTAAAAAAAATTAAATCTAGCGGATAATTATTCATAGCATTCTACATTCATTTGATGTGATGTGATGCACTGTGACTTCTCCTTATACAGAGTCAGGAATCTCTCAGCAACTATGTCCAGAAAAACCTGTTGGCCACTTTACCTTCTCTTTCCATTCCCCACCCTAAGTTTCTCCATACCCTGCTCCATCCCATTTCCACAACATAATCTTTGTCAACTCCATGGCCTTCATATCTAAATCCCCCTTATCTGTTCCCAAACCCAGCATAAAACCAATAACCCATAAAACCAATAACCCACTTTCTGTATAATCACTTTATTCATATTTATTCTCCCATAACTTCATTATTTGTACCCTTTCTGCTTTAAAGCATTTACATTGAATCAACAGATGCCTAATATTTTCTATGCTTTCCTTACACAATAAAACATCCACATTTTTCCATGGTAGGTATATGACAACAGAGGCCTCTAGTGCAGTGTTCTTCAACCCTTGGTCCGTGGCCCGGTGCCGGGCCGTGGAACTTTTCTGCAGGTCCGCGTGCTAAACGGGCAGTAAAAGTTTTGTAATAATAAATAATAAGAGTTTAAATTTTTAATTAATATAGCCAATTTTTATTTATTTTTTCATCTCATTTTTACCCAATTAAAAAAAAAAGAAAACAAAACGAAAACAAAATCTAATCAATCATTCATAAATTAATTTGTTTTTCTAGTTGTCACAGATGTTTATGGGGGGGGGGTAGAATTAATTTTTTTTTTACTTTCTAAAAAAATTAAAAAAAAAGTTTTTTATTATATAAACTCCATATATATATAAAACTTTATCTTATATATTTAACATTGTTGTTTTGATCAGTTATAACAATTATGCTTATCTTTAAGAAAATTTATTTATAGTCTTCTGCCGGTCTGAGAAATCTTATCTTTATTTTTGCTGGTCCGCGGAACCTTATCCTTATTTTTACCGGTCCACAGGTGTGAAAGGTTGAAGACCACTGCTCTAGTGCATAAAAACTGAAACACAGTTGTAAATATACTAAAGATTATGGTTGCAAAGATATAAAAAATAATTAGAAGCCATTATTAGATTAAAACTATCTTACTCATCTTACCGCACTGTTGTGGCATATTCAGTTTGCTTGGAAATTTCTTGAAAAATTAAATGCAAGGTTCGTGGTATAATTCCACGAAAACGATATTTTTCCATAGCCCCAGTTATTGTGAATGTCTTACCAGCTCCTGTCTGTCCATAGCACATTAAAGTTCCTTTTAGAGAGAAAAAAGGTATTTTAATAATTTATTAAAACATTATGTTAATTGTTTTATTTATATACCTATTTTTTAAATAAATAATATGGTTTTACAATTTCTATTTTGCATTAAGAGTCTATATATGACTTCATAAAGTCAAAGTAAACAAGTTTTATAATTTTTAAAAGTATTTATAAAAAGTATCCACTTTTCTTTGCTTTTTTGTATTGGTTATATTATATTCAATATATATGAATAATACACTATTTTATATTTATTTCCATGACACTTTATTATTAAGATTACAATTATATTTGCATATTTCCTGCTATGAAGAAGACATCTACCCAGTTGAAATTCCAAGCTTAAAAAAAAAATTACGGAAATAAAGGGCAAAAATAAAAGTTTGTTATATTATCATCACTTTTTGTTTGTCTTCCTCCTATATTTGACGGATAGATAATCCGCATGTAGAAAAAAAAAAGTATTAATTAAATAAAATTGCAAAATAAATTGTATGCAAAATGTGAAAAAGATTAAGTGAAAAAATATGGCTTCTCGAGAAAGCTATGAAAAGGATGACTAATGTAATTTAAGTTAAAGAAATCTAGGTAGAATACCCTTAACTCAAATACCTGCTCAGATTTGATTTATAATACACCGGCAATCATCATCTTCTATTGTCCAACTAGCTACCATTCTGCTATAAATAATAGTAGTTAAGTAGAGATTAAAGGTGGCTGCTGGAGGGTTGCATTAGATTCTAAGATCTAGGTGCAGTGCTCCCAGATCCAAAGTTCTTCACTGACAAAGGCCACAAGCCAGAAACTAGTCTGGGAATATTGGATGAGTTTGCCTAAACTAGATGGGGATTTTATGCACAAGCCTTCTGGCATCCATTGATTACTCGGGTTGGCACTGAGTGGCACTACTTTACTTGTCACCTGAATTTAATGGAATCCTGAGTTAAGATCTAATTTTGTGAAAAAATTAGATTTCTGCAAAAAAGCAATTATTTCTCTAGAATTGGGGATAGGGTCACTTATGTGTATGAAATACTTCATTATACATGGCACAAAATAATTTGACCATTAGGTTTAGTAAGGTTTACTAATGGCATCACCCAATCAGATTTCTCTACAGGTTCTAATTTTCCATTCTCAATTAATACATTAATTACCTATTCTACTTTTCCTTCCAGAGCAAATAGGTTTGAAAATTATAGGTGTCACCTCCGGAGGTAACTGTAGCAATGCAGGGATAGTTTTTATTTTTCTCTGTTTCACTTTAAACAAATTCGGATTCTTTCCCCTCATATTCTTCTTGATTTCAATTCTTTTTAATCAATCTAATTTTAATGGTCAATTTTTTAAACCAGTCATATCCAATTAGTGGGTTTATTGAAACATAAGCTAAATAAAGAGGTAAATTAGAAGTTTTTCCATCCATCTATTAACAGGAAATTTAACTACTTCTTCGATTTTAATTGCATTTCCATTTACACCTAAAACTTTTAACTCAGTTCTCTAGACTGTCAGTGGCTCTTTATAATTAGCAATTACGGAAATCCATTCACACTGAAATCAAAAATACACTGGTTCCACTAATGACTTTCTTAGCCATGGGCTTGCCACAGAATTTAAACTGCATTAAATTTTATCACAGCCATTGATGTGTTTTTTAATACTGACTAACTGATTATTCAGGCTTATAGTAAATGGCTCTAAAATAGGGTAAAGAGAGTGGCTCTTAAAAGCATAGGCTGATAATAGAGCACTACACCAACTGCTGTCCAGTGATTATGCAGGCTTACAATAGGTGGCTCTAGGTTAGAGTAAAGATTACTGCTTTTAAACGCACATGAAGAGAATATAGCACTATTCCTATCTGGTATCCAGTTATTATGCAGGCTTATGATAAGTGGCTCTAAAATACGGTAAAGAGAACGGTTCTTAAAAGCATGAGTGATAACTACACCATCTACTATCCAGTGATTATGCAGGCTTACAATAGGTGGCTCTAGCATAGGGTAAAGTAAACAGCTGAAAACAATATGAGTGATAATAGAGCACTATACCAATTGCTGTCCAGTGATTATTCAGACTTACAATAGGTGGCTCTAGCATAGGGTAAGGAGAACTGCTCTTAAAAGCATATGAATAATAAAATAGTACTACCCCCTCTGGTGTCCAATTATTATGCAGGCTCACAATAAGTGGCTCTAGAGTAGAGTAAAGAGAACTGCTCTTAAAAGCATGAGTGATAATATAGCACTACATCAACTGCTGTCCAGTGATTATGCATGCTAACAATAGATGGCTCTTACTCTTAAAAGCATACTAGTAATAATGTAGCACTATTCCATCTGCTGTCCAGTGATTATACAGGCTTATAATAGGTGGCTCTAGGGTAGGTTAAAGAGAGCTGCTCTTAAAAGCATGAGTGGTAATATAGTACTACACCAACTGTTGTCCAGTTATTATGCATATTTACAATAGGTGCCTCTAGGGTAGTTAAAGAGAACTGCCTTTAAAAGCTTATGAGTGATAATAGAGCACAACTGCTGTCAAGTGATTATCCAGACTTACAATAGGTGGCTCTCTAGAGTAAAGAGAACTGCTCTTAAAAGCATATAAATAATAATGTAGCACTATCCCATCTGGTATCCAGTTATTATGCAGGCTTACAATAAGTGGCTCTAAAGTAGAGTAAAGAGAACTGCTCTTAAAAGCATGAGTGATAATGTAGCACTACATCAACTGCTGTCCAGTGATTATGCAGGCTTACAACAGGTGGCTTTAAAGTAGGGTAAACAGAACTGCTCTTAAAAGCATATGAATAATATAGCACTATTCCATCAGGTTCCAGTTATTATGCAGGCTTACTATAGGTGGCACTAGAGTAGGATACAAAGAATTTCTTTTAAAAGTATGAGTACCACTACCCTATCTGGCATCCAGTTATTAATTGCAGGCTTACAATAGATGGCTCTAGAGTAAAATAAAAGATAACTGCTCTTAAAAGAATGCAATATGGTGTCAGGATTACAACAGATAGCTCTGTGGGTGAAGAGAAAGGCTATATCCTTAAAATAATATTTTGTCCAAAAATATCAATATGAATCTAAAGTTTAAAATGCAGGCGAAATATAGTTATTGTTGATAAAGTATCAAAAAGATTTATAAAAGATTTATTAATTATGAACATAATACAATATGAGATATATATCAAAAAGATTTATTAATTGTGAACATAATACAATATGAGACGATAAACAATTTATAAATCTGATGCTATTATATCAGAGACAAAAACTAGATTTTGCAATAAATTATTGGCAAATTACACAAAAAAGCCTAAATTTAATTCCAGAAGATATTTCAAAACAAATGAATAAATCTATGCAACATATTACTGACCATTATACCCTTTCAATGCACTGAGCACCATGTTCTGGGCAGTTGTTTCGAACACAGCTTCTTGGGAAGCATTATGGAGAATACCATCAAATTTGAAGGACCAGGAAGTTTGCAGCTGACTTGTGGTAGAAAATCTGCTTTTAGGAATTCTGGTGATAATAACGGTCTGAAACAAATAATATCTGAATTATTATTTATTATTCAGTTCAATTTAATGTATTAAGCATGTAACAGCAGACTAGTTACAATACAATTACCATCAGCTTTTACACCGTTTCAAAAAATCATGACAATTCAAATTAAATATATCAACATTCAAAAATATCTTGTTATCTAACATGGCCATTCTAATCATAGCAGAATTTTTATAAACATTGTGATTCTATTTTTTAATACATTACTATTTCTAAATATATTATGAATTCTATAACATATATTATGAACAAATTCCAATACATCAAATTCTCATAAAACAATTTTTTCTTCAAAATATTATATCATTCAACATTCTTCTTTTCATATAATTCTAAATCATCCATGCACTTTACTACTGTTACACGATGCTTTATTTACCACCCACTTTTACAGATTTAAAAGAGGCAAAAACTCACTATACATATTGCCACACAGCAAGCTAGAGTAATCAATGGATGCCAGAAGGCTTGTGCATAAAATCCCCATCTAGTACCTACTCAACCAATATCCCCAGACTAATTTCTGGTGGCCTTCATCAGTGACGAGCCTTGAATCTGATAAAAATTTAACTTTATTTAAATTTTCCAAATACATTCAACTGTTAGTAATGGCACATCAAACAGGTTGGTAGATGCGCATTTCATATTATTCTCCTCTCTTTTTGAAATGTTGCTGGCCTGACCAGTGACAGTACTTGCATGAGAATTGAACCTGGACTCTTAGATTCTTGAGTATTGAAATTTTAAAGTCACTAACCAACTGAGATATTTGACAAAGACAACAGTCAGTAGACATTTCATATACTTAACTATGAGGTTTCCCCTGATTTCTCAACTTTTTATTAAGGGCAAAGTTTATTAATGGTTTCCATACCTTACATATAGTTACATTAGGTTGACTTGGGATTATTTACCATTATTATGTGAGCAGCTTTTCTTTGAATTTTCTTTTTTCGTACCTTTTCCTCTCTATCCAATATTTTTACATTTTCCCAATTGAACATATGGTGAATAATGCCATAAGTCAACCTAGTGTAACTATACATAATGTATGGAAGCACTAATAAACTATGCCCTTAGGAGGAGAAATCAGGAGGAATCTCAGAGATAAGTATATGAAATTATTACTGACTGTTGCCTTTGGAAGTGATGGCTCAGTTCATTAGAGTGTTACCTTAAAATTCAATATCCAAAAATCTAAGGGTTCAAGTCTGATTCCCATGCTAATACTGTCACTAATCAAGTCAGCAACACCTGAAGAAGAGAAGAGAATAATACCTCTTAAAATTTCAATACTCAAGAATCTAAGAGTCCATGTTTGATTCTCATGCTAAAACTGGCACTGGTCAGACCAACAACACCTGAAGTAGAGGGGAGAATAACACTTCTTGAAAAATTGTGCATATACTAACCTGTGTGCTGTTACTACTGAATGTATTTGGAATATTTAAATAGAGTTTTTTTTTTTTCTAAAGACCTTCAATACTCATATTAGATGGTGGCATTAGTCCAATATATATCTAAAATACCATCATCACAAACCTTTAAGAAAACACAGTAGAAGTTTGAGTTATTTTCATAATGTTCTTCAACTGAAAATCTTTTAAATTTGGCAGAAGTGGAAGATAGTTATGTAAATAACCGAAAGGGCTTCTGTATTTTGTAAATAGCTTATTGTAAAATTTATTATTATTAGTTAACACTCTCATATATTGTTACATTGTGAAACAGAGTAATCAATTGCAATGAGGCATTGTATATAAATGTCAATTCTAATACTTTCACGCATCCAAGATCCTCAGATTAGTTATCTGACTTATGGCTATTCAGTGTAGTGAGAAAGCCTAAGATGCTGAGGCATTGCACCTGTACTAATATCTAATGTACCTTCCTCAGAACATCCTCTTTCTCTAATACATAAGACTATGCGAATGAGATTTAAAATCATTTTTAATCGTTTTCATTCTAACTCATAGCTTATAAATTCTATATGGGTCTGAGAAGTTTTAAAATTTATTTTCTCTTCCAATAGCTTCTTCGAAATATCTGTTAATCTTCTTTAATTCACAACTTTCATTTATGCTCTTGGGTCTTTTAAAAATCTCTATTAGCTTCTCTTAGCAATCTCTGGTCATATTGTTGCAATTTGTTTCTCAACCAATAGAATGTGCTAGATATAGAGAAGGTAGAACATGATTAAAACGATTATTAATGATATCACATGCATTCTTATGATTTGAGAATGAGGATGCTCTAAGGAAGGCATTGATACTGATTGTACTGATAATGTCAGCATTTAGCTTTTTCACTACACAAAATATCCCTTAAATAATAATAATATGCATATATATGACAGATATATAAATATCTCGTTACCAGTTAGTTTGAAGGTAAAGACAACTTAAAGAGTATCGAAATCTAAAGTATAAAACTAGCGCTAAAATTAAAATGTTTGTTAAATGTATACTACAGTTCCATCAAGTGACTATAGATAGTGCCATGCTAGTAGCAGTTTATGAAGTCTACTAACTCCGGATCGTTACAATCATATATATATGAGTTAAACATTATAATTGACATATAACATAATATACATGTATAGATGCAGACTTTTATTAAAATTTATCCATATTAATGGTAATCAATAAAATTATAATAAAAATACCAAATAGGGTATTTATGTCTTATTCTGGGGTTATGAGAGTCATCGGCACAAACGTGTGTATAAAAACTGATTTAAAAATATTTACAATCTCTAAAAAGGAAATGAATTAATTTGTTTTAAGTGAATATTAGATTGCATTCTGATTAGAATAAAGTTATTAGTCAAAATATTGTTTTTGCTGCTAATTTTATGATTTAAAGTATGTTGTGACGTTATGACTAATTGATCATCTGGCAAAAGTAAAATGTACACATGGTTTACTGTCCAGCTTTAATTCTTGCTAAGTGAATTTTTGGAATGACTGTTATCGAACAAAATGGTTAAAATATGGAAACTACCCACTGGCATCCATTGATTACTCTGACTTGCACTGAGTGGCACTACTGTATGGAGAGTTTTGCCTGTTTTAACAACAGTTATGAGCAAGCATTAGAAATGGTGATCATGTGATGATCGGACTAATATGTAAGAACAAAAATAATATTACTTTCAATGCTTAAATAGTATTTTCATGTTTTCAACTATTATGAAATATATGGTAAAAAAGACTAACTCAAAAAACAAAATACAGATGTCACTACTATGTAACTCATCTTTATTAGTTTAATGGACATATATTAACTTTCATATTTCCAATGAAAAAGTGATTGCTTTATTCTGTAAATGGCCCCCAGTGCTATTTATAAATTGTCGTGTGTATGTGTTATGTAGTGTTATGTAGTGATATAGTTTAGCTATTCTCTAAAAATATTTTTTAAGTTGCTCGCAAATCTGGATCTTGGAATTATAGACATGAAATGTGACCATGATTTTATATTCTTGTAGATCACCTTCAACAACATTTGGAAAATATTCTCACAATTCATGGCTTCATTGCCATTCACAATTTGAATCACTTCAAAAACAAAACTCAATGTTATACTTCGTTTCATCATAAGTTAAAACATAAAACATGTTACGTTTAGGGATTTCAGTAATCATGGGATTCCAGGATAAAAAATGTTCTTTTCCTGGGATCCTGGTGTTTCCCAGGATTATTGTAGCTGAAACTAAAACTGAAAAATTCACAGCATTTTATTCAGTTATATACATAAACTACATTTACTTTTCAGAAAATTAACATTTTCTTTTTAAACCATAGCAGACTACTGACTGCATTTGGGAACATTTTTTTACTTCAGTTTAGTTTATTTTGAGTCTGATATGGCAAATGATTTGTAATATGAAGGTAAGAAACATAGGCGATTTATACTTTTATCGCTGACAGTGAACACTTTTTAAATATTTCAAAGAGCTTTCTACAGATTCATCCTATGCAGAACATTTGAGATTACAATCATTTGCGATGTAGGCTTCACGTTAGAATGTTTACTTTTTAAATGCCAAAAGCTAGCCATTACTATATTTGAGCATTGCGCCACAATAACTGTACTTTGCTTTTTCATTATTATTTGCTTTTTCATTATTATTACATTTAATGAAGTATTGCCTTTCGAATGTTTTTGATCTCTACATCATCACAAAAAATTAAGAAAAATTAAATATATGGAAAGCGGGTTAACTGTAAAAGGATCTTTTAAGAAAAAAATGGCATGTATAATCGTGAGCATGTATGAGAGGTCGAATCGACTCATTCAACTCAGTCAAGGAGTCTCAAGTTGAGACTTGAGAAATGACAGCGATATTACAGAGATGCTTGCCTTTCATTTTCTGTTATACATTGCAAATGAAATGTATGAAAATAAATATTTTTCTAAAGTAAAGTAATGTTTTTACTGCTGACGTTCTGAAATTATGAAGAAACTATCTTGTCAGCACATGATGGTCGCCGTAAGACCATAGTAATTCAGATTGGGATAAAGAAAATTTACTGGAATAAGTCCTGCAGCCAAAATCAATCGGGATCCCAGGATCCCAGGAAACATTCCCTAGTTGCGTTCCATGTGTAGCTTTTGAAAATTTTTGTAATGAATGAGTAAACTATGTCATTAGGTAACACATGCATTGATTATGAGATACCACAGTTTGGAAAAAGCACCAATCCTCAGTCACTTTTTCCCTAAAACACCTTGTCCATATTTAATGAAGTGTATAAACCAGCATATACTTAAGATAACAGATTATTTTTATTAATTTATTATTATTTTATATTATTATATTTTATTTTATATTATATTATATTTTATTTTTTTATTTATATATTATTATATTAACCAAATACACGCCTTCATAAAAAAAAAAGAAATAATTAAACAATATAATTAATTTCCCAAATTTACAAAAATTTTATATAAAATTAAAGAAAAAACCCCCCCCATTCTCCACCCCCCATATTTATATATTTTGAAAAATTTAAAAATGTGGGGAAAAAAGAGTGAGATGTTTACCCAACCCCTTTAAAAAATATTTTTTTAATTTTTAAAAAAATGACACTTTGTGAAATCTTTATATAATAGGTGTGATCAAGTTCTTTCGTAATGAAAGCCACATGATACTTCTTGTACATTTTTTGAATAACCAAAGGCTGCAAGCTATCAAATGTTGATACACTTCTTACCAACAAAATATGACAAAATCCACATTAACAATATTTTGAGTAAAATACCAGTTAAAAATGTAAAGTTTCATAATATCTGTTATTTAACTTATTTTTTATAATATTTGAAAATTTTACAATATTACTATAGACTATTAATATGAAAGTTTATGAATCATGGCAATAAAGAATATTCATCTTGGAAACATGCAGAGTAGCATTGAGAATCATATGTGGTTCATAAGCCACAGTTTGTCCACTGTTGCTAGATAATAAGTCTCTTGAATTAAATACCTTTGGATTTTTAAACTTTCAGATTATTATCTGAATACAATAGTAAGAGTAAAAATGGGTCTTAATGCTTGATGGCCAGTGAAGCCATAAATCAAATATTTTTCTAAGATTTTGTTATAAGAATATTGAAGATGATGTATGAAAGTACTTATAATTCACACACACTAGTGCCTTAAAATGTTTGTGGAAAAAAGCTAAAGTATGTAGATTCATGACATGTATTAATTTAGAGATGCTGCTGGAATTATCTTGGAGAGTACCAGTTTCACTAGGATGTGGTATTTATATCCATTAAATGCCAGGTCAAATTCTACTCACTTTAAACCCATGTTTAAATTCACACAACTTTATTTAAACATTTGCATTAGAATAAGAAGCTCAGATTATGCATTTATTAGTGGTGAAATTATTACAATTTTCTATAATAATTAAACAAATTAGTAATATTTCTTATCAATTAATTGTGGTAGACTAAAGAAGAAACCCATTATACCACATAAAGCCTATTGGAATGGCTGACTTCAACAATCAGTTAATCAAAATAGTTATACCTAATGGAGATTGAAATAATGTGTTTGATCCAGGAGTTACAAGGAATGAAGGAAAGGGTCAGTTCCTATGTATAGTGTCCCAATATAGATAACCCATTATACTACACAACGCTTATTGGAATAACTAATTTGAACAATCACTAAAGAAAAAATGCACTGAAGGTAATTCAAAGTAGCTATACCCAAAGCGAGATTGCAACTCATGTGCTTGATCAAGTGGCCAGTATCTATGTAATCCTAATACATCGATAACCAATTATACTACATAAGGTACACTGGAATGGCTGACTTGAAAATGAAGTAAGAAGGAATGTACTGTATGGTAATTCAAAATAGTTACACCCAACGGAGATAAACTATGTACTTGATCTTCCATCCAGGAGTTACAATAATGAAAGAATTCTAGAATACATTTTTTTATCCTGTTGTTCTGCAAAAATTGTAATGGTTCAAAAAATGTTAAAACATTTTTAATAACAAAACAGGCTTGAATTTGTAATAAAGAAAATTTGTTTAAAGCCGAGCACTTTCAATACTGAATAGTATCATAACCCTACATTATGTGACTAAAGAAATGTACTGTATGGTAATTCAAAATAGTTACACCCAACGGAGATAAACTATGTACTTGATCTTCCATCCAGGAGTTACAATAATGAAAGAATTCTAGAATACATTTTTTTATCCTGTTGTTCTGCAAAAATTGTAATGGTTCAAAAAACTATATACTTGATCTTCCATCCAGGATAATGAAAGAATTCTAGAACACATTTATTTATCCTGTTGTTCTGCAAAAATTGTAATGGTTCAAAAAATGTTAAAACATTTTTAATAACAAAACAGGCTTGAATTTGTAATAAAGAAAATTTGTTTAAAGCCGAGCGCTTTCAATACTGAATAGTATCATAACCCTACATTATGTGACTAAAGGAAGTTGAGATCTAGATTTAAAGTTACATTTGAATATTAAATAATATTATCAAAAAACTGAAAGTTTTAGGTGTAGATTCACACGCTAATGATGAAAGTAGTTGTTACTAGTGCCATTTCTTAAATCATGATTTGCAATCAGGCCATAAACTTTGATCTCTCTATGACTGACATCATTTGTTCCGAGAGAGATGACAGAAAGAGAGAGGTGAGGGAGGCATGGTCAATGGCTAAAGATCATCATTCCATCAACAAAAAGGACTCTAGCACCACCACCACACCACCCCCCTTTGTTAAAAAATGCACTTGTAACAACCACATTCATCATTACTATGTAAATCTACTGAAAATTCAATTTTATGATAATCTATTGTTTAATATTCAAAAGTAACTTTAAACCAAGATCTCAACTTCCTCCAGTCACATAATTCTACGATTATAATACTACTCAGTATTGAAAGTACTCAGCTTTAATAAAAAATTCTTATTACAAATTCAAACTTGTTTTGTTATTAAAAATATTCTAATATTTTTTGAACCATTACAAAGACGAAAGAAATAGTTAATTCCTATATGAGGGCCCTAATATAGATAACCCATTTACTGGGATGACTAATTTGAACAATCACTTAAGAAGAAATCACTGTATAGTAATTCAAAGTAGCCATACCCAATTCTTGATCCATCATTCAAGAGTTATAATAATAAAGAAAATGGACAGTTCTATATCGTATCCTAATATAGATAACCCATTATACTATATAAGCCCTTCTCAAATGACTGATTTGAACAATCAGTTAAGAAAGAAGTCACTGTATCGCAAATCAAAGTAGTCATACCCATTGGAGACTGCAACTATGTGCTCGATCTACCATCCAGGAGTTACAGTATCGAAAGAAATGGTCAATTCCTATATTCTAGTGTCCCTATCTAGATAACCTATTATACTACATAAGGCTTATTGGAATGTCTAATTTGAATAATCACTTAAGAAATGCACTGTATAGAATTCAATGTAGACATATCCAATGAAGATTGCCATTATGTGCTTGATAGATCATTCAGCAGTTACAAGTAAGAAGGAAATGACAAGTTCCTTTATATGGTGTCCAAAAATAGGAGATATAAAGGCCAGAGTGCCTCACTGCAGAAAGTTGCAAATGCAAAATATGTCGAGTAAAGGTTTTTGGCCAAAACTTGTTGCTTATACTGGATTTTAGAAAGGAAGGTCTTTCTTTATAGTGATTAACCAACTTTCCATCCTGCATGGTTTAGTGACAGATAGTGTGGTAGATTCTAGAGTTCAGAGTCTACCAGTGATGACTTAACTCTGTCAGTATAGATGTTTCAACTTCATTTGTACTTTCTAATCATTTGATCCATATCTCGACACTACATCAACATCTGAAACATTGGGTAGGCTCTGGTGTTAGATAATGGCACAATCATTACTCTAAAGGATTGCTAAGAAGATCAGTTTGCAAATAAACACTATGAAGATTCTGGCAGCACCTTTCCATCCTGACAGCATTAGCCATATGAAAAAGATGATTCAAAAAGTGAAATAAAAGATATTCATAAAATTATGACAGGGAGTTGTAGAATCCATCTGGGAAAAATACTGATAATATAGCATATATCACCAAGCTCAATTACAGATAAAAATCCTCCAGAAATATTTCTAGACTACTTAGTATCAATTGAACTATTCGTAAGCCAGATTATTGTAGGTAGTCCAAATTCTGAATCAACTTTCAACAAACTGTGAACAATTTCTAAAGTATGAAACTACTAAAATATCACATGATTATCATTTCCTATATTTACAGAAGCTGTTAAAACAATAGCAAACTCTCCATTTCACTGATGAAAGCCTCAAACTAGAAACTGTTCTGAGGATATTGCATGAGTAAGCACCAGATAGAAAGTTTACACACAAATCTTCTTGCATCCATTGATTACTAAGATTTCCACTGGGTGGCTCTAGTGTATGGAGAGTTTGCTGCTGTTTTAATAAAAAGTGTTAAGTATAACAAATGATGATCATGTGATGTTCTAATGGTTTTATACTAATCCTGCCCATAGGAGGATGGTGACTGTGATTTTTAAAAAAGCGAAAGGCATTAAAATATATAGATACTGAACTGGGTTTAAATAAATATGACTACACAAACAAATGAGTGTGAATTGAAAACATTAATGTGTTTTCAACTTGGACTCACAGCTTTATGTTTAACTGAATCAGTAAAAGGTGGCTGCTGGAAGGTTGCATTAAATCCTAGGATTTTGCTTTCAGAGTCAATGCTTTTCACAAATGATAACCACAAGCTAGAAACTTATCTAAGATACTGGATGAGTAGCCACTAGATAAGGATTTTGTGCACAAACCTTCTTGCATCCATAGATCAGTATAAGTTAAATTGGGTATAACTGCTGTTTGGAGAATTTTCTACTCTTTTAACAGCTAGTGTAAGCGTAGGATATGGTGATCATGTGATGTTTTAATTGTTTTACACCAATCCTTCGAGCATGGTGACTGTGATTTTTAAAAAACCCAAAGGCATCAAATTGCATAGTGAACTGGGTTCAGATCTACATGACTACTCACAGCTTTAAAGTTAGCTTTATATGTAGAAAATGGCTGCTGGACACATTATATTCTAAGGCCTAGGTGCAGTGCCCTCAGATTCAAGGCTTTTCACTGATGAAAGCTATAAGTTAGAAACTAATACAGGATACTGAATAAGCAGTTACTACATAGAGATTTTATGCACAAACCTTTTTGCTTCCATTGATTACTAAGATCTGAACTGGGTAGCTCTACTGTATGGAGAGTTTATGCTATTGTTTTAACAACTAGTGTAAGCTTAACAAATGCTGATCATGTGATGTTTTAATGGTTTTATACAAATCCTGTCCATATGAGGATAATGACTGTGATTATTTTAAAAAATCAAAGGCACCAAAATCTATAGATACTAAACTGGGTTCAGATAAATATGACTAGACAAACAAATGAGCTTGGATTGAAAACATTATTGTGCTTTTATCTTGGACTCATACCTTTATAGTTAACTGAATATGTAAAAGATGGCTGTTGGAGAATTGCATTAGATGCTAGAATCTAGATGCAGTGCTCTCAGATCCAAGACTCCTCATTAATGAAAACAGCAAGTTAGAAACTATTCTAAAATACTAGACGAGTTAGATAGAGATTTTATGTAAAAACCTTTTTGAAGGCATCCATTAATTACTAAGATTTGAACTGGTGACCATACTGTATGGAGAGCTTGTTACTGTTTTATTTTCTAAAGTATTGAAAATTAAATTGAGAGAGTGCAAATTTGCACTCTCTCATTTTAATTTTCAATACCGTCTGTGCTTTATAAAATATTATTTCTAAAGTATTATGAAATGATGATTACAAAAAATATTTTATAAGAAAATGCTTTTATTTATTTTAAACCACTAAATTTCACATGATCACCATTTTTTGTGCTTACACAAGCTGTTTACACAGAGGCAAAACTCCATACAGTAACGCCACTCAGAAGCAAGCCAGAGTAATCAATGGATGCAGGAAAGTTTGCATAAAATCCATATCTAGCGCCCACTCATTCAATATCCCCAGACTAGTTTCTAGCTTTTAGCTTTCTTCAGTGAGGAGTCTTGAATCTGTAAGCATTGCACTTAGATCTTAGGATTGAATCCTCCAGCAGCCACCTTTTATCTTATAGCTAACCATAAAGCTTTGAATTCAAAATAAAAACACAATAATGTTTTCAATTCAAGCTCAGTAGCTTGTATAATCATATAGATCTGAACACAATTCAGCATCTATACTTTTTGGTGACTTTGGTTTTTTAACAACCACGGTCACCATAATCCTATTGGGCAGAATTGGCATTAAACCACTAAACATCACATGATCACCATTCTTTATCTTTACACAAGCTATTTTCACAGAGGCAATACCCTCTGTACAGTAGTGCCACTCAGTGTGAGCTAGAGTAATCAATGGATGCAGGAAGGTTTGTGCATAAAATCCCTATCTAGTGCCTATTCATCCAATATCCCCAGACTTGTTTCTAGCATGGCTTTCCTCAGTGAGGAGTTTTGGATGTGTTTATTTATTTTGATGAGTAAAATATGTCAATATTCCTTTTCCATGATTACAAAAAGCAGATGCATTTGTAAAATTAACTTTGGCTTTTTGTGCATAAGCATTCAAAGAAACAAAACAATGTTTTTAAAAAAAAATTATTAATGGTAAAAGTTTTTTTTTCTTTTTGTAATAAACCATGATTACAACAGTAATGTGTCAAAAGTATACTTAGTTTTATAAAATTAATTTTATTGTCAAGCGTTGTTAGCCGAGAGGTCATCGCATCTGCCTTGCAAGCAAGTAGTTGGTTGCAGACGGTTGTGGGTTCGCGTCCCGGCCGATGCTATGACATATGAAAAAAAAAATTAATTTTATTCTTTATTCTTGGTTATAGTATCTTTATCATTATATAAATATCAATAGCCCATAATAGTAAATTACTTCAGCAGTGTTATATGTGAAACAAACATAAAATCTGAATAAAGCAGTCTAGTTAAAGGTAAACCTTCAAAGGGAGTGCTACCAAAATAATTTAATATTATATGATATTGATGTAACAATATTTGAATTTCAGCTAGCAATACATAACCGATTTTGTATCTTTATTACATATACATAACCAATCAAATCTTTTAGATTTACTGAACACTCCCTAAAACTTATTATTAAATCATGAGCTAATATCCAGTGGAAAAAATTCTCATTCGTACATTTTACAGAAATTCTATTTGGCAAGCAATAAAGAAATCTGAAAATTCACACAGACATGGCAGCTCATGATTTGACTACAAACTAGTGAGGGTTGTATTGTAAATCTAAAAGATTAGAAGTAGAAAACTGTCCATATAGTAGTGCCACACAGTAAAAGCCTTAGTAATAAATGGATGCAGAAAGATTTGTGCAGAAAATCCCCCACTGGTGCCTACTCATCCATTATCCCCAGACTAGTTTCTAGCTTGCGGTTTTCATCAGTGAGGAGCCTTGGATTAGACAGCACTATACCTAGATCTTAGATCCAAGGCTCCTTATTGAAACTAGTATTGGGGATATTGGATGAGTAGGCACTAGATGAGGACTCTATGTACAAACCTTCCTGCATCTATTTATTACTAAGGTTTGCACTGGATGGCACTACTATATGGAGAGTTTGCTACTGATAATAACAGCTTATGTAAACAGAAAATGGTGATCATGTGATGTGTAAGGGTTTTAAATCTAAAAGATTTGATGGTTAGAAATATGTCTCAAGTGCATTTGTTAATTCATTATATAGCTCACAAATAAGCTCTTAACTAGCTTTACAGAATATCCCCAACCCTGGACCGGTTTCTGCTACTGGCTTTCTCAGTGAGGTGCTAGGATATTCAAGGATTAGAATATCCTGCTTGAATATCCTAGCACTTCACTGAGGAATCCAGTAGCAGAAATCGGTCTGGGGTTGGGGATATTCTACAATGCTTATTAAGAGCTTATTTGTGAGCTCTATATATAATATTTGTAATACAAGCTTGTTAAATTAGGTCATGTGACATATGACTTGATTTATTTGTAAGGTGTACATAGTTATACATGGTAATTTAATCTGACATTATTTATATTATAAAAAAAATGAATTCACACAAAAGGAAAATTAATAAAATGGTTTTCAATACCTCATTGTCAGGAAGAAATTGAATATTTTCTGATGCAAAATTAGTGGTCGGCCTAGTACGGATATATACTTTGACCTTTTTATGAAATCCCATTTTTGATTAAAATAATTCTGTAAATCAAAATTAAAAATGTTAAAATAAAAATTAATAAATTATAAGAAGATGTTACATACCTTTAAAAATAAAGCTAATATTATATATTCAATTTCAAATTGCATTACAAATGCTAACAAATTTATTCAGTTTCCATTTCTATTAACTTTTAGTACGCAATTAAGTATTTGATATTTTTTTAAAATTTTTCTTTATTTCACTACTTCCCAATCTTATAAGATTCTTTCTCTCTTTTAAAGAAATTTAGTGAAATTCTATTAGTCCTCTCAATACCACCCACCTTCACCATTCTCATCTTAGATTTTTATATTTACATTTTTTATTAATAAACTTTTAATTTTTGTATTAGAAATTGCTTAATTCCTAATAAACTAGTTTTAAATTTTATATTAATTTATGCTTTCCCAGTTTCTTCTTTTCGTGATTTTACAATTAGTAATCCAAAACTCTAAATAACTGTTTCTTGAAAGCTTTCTCCCCTTATCACTAATTTCAAGTTTTTATTTCAGTATTAGACACAATTTAAAATTTTGTACTATCTATTTTATAATCTATAAAATTCTTTTTTTTTCTTATTAATATTATTCTTTTTATTAGTATTGCTTAATGTACTCAGTTTGAATGAATATAAATATTTCATCTTTAAGTTATTTTAAATAAATGAATTTAAAATATCATCTACACATTTTTTCTTTTCAAAATAGTTCATAATTTTCCATATATGTCAATGAATACATCAAACTTCTTCTTTTCAAAATTTATTTTTATATGACTATAATAAAAATAAAATACATCCAACATTTTGACTATTTTACATAGTCTTTTTAAAGGAACACTAAAAGATAAAAATACAAATATATAATAATAAATATCATATATTCCAAACAAATGCAAAAATATTAAAAATTACTAAAAATTATCTTTACCTCAACACCTTTTTCTATTACAAACAATCTCAACTTAATCAAATTTTTTTACATTTATATACCCATCCCAAAAAATACCTTTAAAAATTTAATTAACAAACCTATTATTTTCTTTTTTTATTTTCTATTAACATCCTGTTTAATTCCGGTTTAATATCACTAATGTAAATCTCTTCCTTTATCAGGTTTTATTTCAAAATCTTTATGTTTAAATTTATTCATATGATTGTAAATAGCAGAATTTTTATCATTTAAATGCTGTTTTAATCTAGTTTCCAATTTATTTCTTTTAGTCCCAACATATATCATCTCTATATTCTTTTTAAAACAATTCAAACATTTTATTATGTAAACTGAATTCATAATCTCTAAATTATTACATTCCCTATTATTATTAATTTAAAAATGTAAACTTTTTTCTTTTTATAAACTGGATAAATGAAAACATTATATTTCTTATTAATCATTTAAAATAATTTTCTAACTTTAACAAACAAATCTTTGGATATATTAAAACCAATATAAGTTACCTTTTTTTCATTCTTATTCTTATTTAATCTTATTCTATTCTTTATTTTATCAATATTTTCATTAGAAAATGTTTAATAATATCTCTAGGATAATCATTTATAAAACACTCATGCTTTATCATATTAATCTAATCTTTAAACATAGTATTATTTGCATATAATTTAATTGCTCTAAGAATTTTATTATCAATAATATTTTATTATAATTATCAATATCTGATAACCAATTATTTAATAATCCAAACAATAATAATAAACTATCAAAAAATAGTAATAAAATTATCAAAGCGATATTATAATTGCTATTATAAATTTGCATCAATTTAGTACTTAACATTTTTCGTTAAAAAAAAACAATTTGTTTTTACTTTTGAACTCATACCTTATAGTCGAATTATACATTAGCTACTTTTATTAAGAGTAGCCATGTTATGAAAACGTTGCTATGGCAATTATTACGGAAATTGAGTTGGTAAACGGGAAGTGAACTAAACGTGATTTTACGCGATAATTTTTTTTTTTTTTTATTAATAATGAAGTGTATATAGATAAAATGTATGATTAATCTTCACTATTGGAAATAAAATGGATTTTTTACTTCCTTGCATTTCCACGGCAACTTGCTTTACTTTTTAAGGATGGATCGGGATGATTCTGGGTACGTTAAAATTTTTGTAGCTTGTTTTCTAACTTCATTAATTAAACCTAGGATAGGTAAATTCCAGCTAAGAAACCCATCTTTGACCCGAGTGATTTAATTGCGTTATCATTACAACACATTTCTTGGCTCAAAATTCTATTTACATATATTGACAGCATATTTATTTTCGGTGTTGGTACGATTAGGAATGATTAACTGCATTTAAAAATGTGTAACGAGTTCTTAAGATAGATCGTGTTTACTTATGCTTGTATTAAAGACACTTTGAGATATCTTAAATATATATATATTAGGAAAATTTTGTTATGGGTGTCATTTTTCATAATGATGATCTCTTACATATCTGACCGTTATAATTCATAGTATCGTGTATACAGTAATTTATGTGTGTGTGCTTATAATTTATATATGCTCTTCACGTATACTTTTATGCATTGAATATATATCTTCATATTACCATTTATACACGTAATTCCGTTTTTATATTGCTAATCAGTGGAAACCGTAAGAAAATATCTAGGAATTAATTTTATTTGATTGCATTGTTAAAAAGAATTAAAATGTTTCGAAATGGTATTAAAAATTTATAAATGGAGAATTTAGAAATATATACAGTAGTAAAAATGTTTGTATCCGTTATAATGTAATTTTTTCACATCAGTTAAGCGAGGTAATTAGGTACACTTTATTGATCCCAAACTTGATTGTGAAAAATGTATAAATGGAGCGAGTGAAAATTTAAAATTATCTTTTTTATGAGAAATAAGTTTCGATTTATTATCAGGTAAAAAAAAATAGCATTATGATTCATTACAACTTTATTTTAAATATGATTATCTCATTGTGCATTTGTCACTGTGTACAACAACTAAGTCACGAAACATCACATGATCACCATTCTTTATGCTTACATACTGTTTACACAGTGGCAAAACTTTCCATACAGTGCACTACTCAGTGCAAGCCAGAGTAACCAACCTTCCTGCATCCATTAATTACTCTGACTTGCATTGGGTGGCGCTACTGCGTGAAGAGTTTTGCCTTTGTAGAATAATTATATAATAAAATTGTGAGGAAATAGCTATGCAAAATTGCAGTATCAAATAAATTACACTTTATAAAGAACTTTCATAGCATGAGCCTATTCTAGATAATTCTGTACTTCAGTTAAGAGAAAAACATTAACTTCTGGATACTCAAATATTACCATAGCCGTTATTGCTAGTACACTTTTTGCAATAGCTTTTTGCTATCTAAGACTTTCAAATCAAAATTCCTTTTTGGATGTTCATTCAAGAATCTACAACAGGAAAGTTATGATATAAGAAAATGAACTTCTTATGAAATTCCCAACAAACTTCTTTCAGATTCAACAGTGAAGCCAGCCAGATTTGATTTTCTAGACAACTGAACTCTCATTAATATTTGAAATTCAGGCATTCTTCATATACCTGGAGCTTAATTGTAAATATACGGAATTTGAATACAGACTTTCAAGCACCTTTCAACTATCCTCACTATTTCATACCACTGATACACATGATCACACACATATAAAAAAGATAAATAATCACCAATATATATATTTTCATCAGTTAATCCAGATGATCATCTCCCACACACACATATATAATCAGTGGTCAGTTTATATTAAGATAGCAAATCTTCACACTTTAATGGACAAACTTCAATCTATTTTAATCTCCAACTCTTCGGCCATCCATACCATTGAAAATCTGATGCTGGATAGCCCAAATCCCATGCGGATACCAGCATTATTGTTATGCGCGTGTCAAGTCACCCTGACCCCTCATGTATAGGATCTTATTCATTTAAATACATAGAAGAGGGATGGGCAGGATGCAGGCTTAATGTGTAATATTTGGCATTCTTCATATACCTATATATTTAAATGGATAAGGTCCTATACATCAGGGATCAGAGTGACTGGAGATCAACATGGGCGTAACAATAACATTGGCATCAGCATGGGATTTGGTAATTCCATCAAATTACCAAATTTTCAATGGTATGGTTGGCCGAAGAGTTGGAGATTGGAGTAGATTAAAGCCTGTCCATTAAAGTACGAAGATTTGCTATCTTAATATAAACTGAGCACTGATTATATATATGTGTGGGAGATGATGATGTGGATCAACTGATGAGTGCTGGTTCAGTACAAAATACATATATTGGTGATTTATTTATCTTTTCTACATGTGTATCAGTGGTATAAGACAGTGTGGATAATAAAAGGGTGCTTGAAAGTCTTGTATTCAAACTCCGTATATATACAATTAAGCTCCAGCTATATGAAAAATGTCTGTGCTTTAAGTATTACACATTAAGCCTGCATCCTGCCCATTCCTCTTCTATGTATTAAATGGATAAGGACCTATATGTTAGGGATCAGAGCGACTTAGGTCAACATGGGCATAACAATAATATTGGCATTTCAATAGTATGGATGGTTGAAGAGTTGGAGATTGGAAATGATTGAAACCTGTTCATTGAAGTATGAAGATTTGCTATCTTAATATAAATTGAGCACTGATTATATATATGTGTGGGCAATAATGATCTGGACCAACTGATGAGTGCTGGTTTAGCACGAAATACGTATAATGGTGGTTATTTATCTTTTTTATATGTGCGTAATCATGTATATATCAGTGGTATAAGATAGTGTGGATAGTTCAGGGTGCTTGAAAGTCTGTGTTCAAATCCAGTATATGAATTCTCATTAATAGATTCAAGACATCCTATTGTCACTGCGTTCATTTACTATAGAATTTAACTGCAATTGACCATGTAGATGTGGGAAACCACCAACTACGTATTTAACGACTGTTGAATCTTCTGCTGTAATGACAATTAAAATCCTTATTAACGTCATTGTGATTCTATCAAATGGTTAGAATTTCTATAGGTTCCTTTATGATATATCGTTAATTAAACTGTTGTAAGAAAAAATTGTAAATTAATTAAATAAAATGTCTATTTTTCTTATTCATTACATTCTAGATGATCCACCGATGAATAATATTTCTGGAATATAATCTTCACTACACTACTCTCGCATAAAGTTGGGACTGATGTCTATCCCCTTTTAACACCTTGTGGAGGGGTGTAATCATAAACATGTGAACCAAAGACATGTGGAAAAGACATATGATCACCAAGATACACATTTTGTGTTGGACCAGCATTTATTAGTTGGCCCATATCACAATTTCTTACACATATCTTTATCATTGTTCAGTATACCAATTAGACTGTAATAATTGGCTATCTGTATATACTGAACAATGATAAAGATACGTGTAAGAGATTGTGATCTGGGCCAACTGATGAGTGCTGGTTCAACACGAAATGTGCATTTTGGAGATCATACATATTTATCACATGTCTTTGGTCATATGTTTATGACTGCACCCATCCACAAGGTAGTTAAAAAGCCAATAGAAAATGGTCCCTACCTTGCGTTAAAGTGATATAGTGAAAATTTCATTACAAAAGTATTATTTATTAAGTGGATAAATTTCTAGTCTAATGAACGGCTAATAAAAATTATTAATTTACTTCATTGAGTCGTTTGTGTCAATGTTGTGAGGACGGGAATTTTGACACTTTAATTTGCTATATATATATACTGAACAGTAATAAAGATATGTGTAAGAGATTGTGATGTGGACCAACTGATGAGTACTGGTTCAGCACAAAATGTACGTCTTAGGGATCATATATCTTTTTCACATATCTTTGATTATGTTTATGATTACACTTGTCCACAAAATGAATAGAAACTAGTCTTTGCATGAGAGTGATGAAGTGAAAATCACACTAAGATAAATAAATATTCATTAAAAGTAGATATCTAGTTTTAGCATCACTTCCCATACATATGAGATCTAAGAAATTTGTTAACATAAGATTGCCTTTGGCAAATAATGAAATGTATAGTATATAAAAATTAGAATATTACTATCAGGGCTTGTAATCATTATCACATATATCTATCATTGAGCAGCCATTTTTTATTTAAAACCCACAAAATATGACGTGATCTCAGCGTACCCAAGACTTTGATTACTCAAGCGTAAACTAGGTGGGAGAACTAGAGCAAGCAAAATACATTTATTATTTTTAAATAATAGGATTGTATATTAGGTTTGCTAACATTGAAAAATGATAATACATGATCACCATTCTTTATGCTTGCACAAGCTGTTTTTCACAGAGGCCAAACTCTCCATACAGCTGTGCCCTCAGTGCAAGCCGGAGTAATCAATGGATACAGGAAGTAAAAGTAAAAGGTGGCTGCTGGAAGGTTGCATTAAATCCTAAGATCTAGGTGCAGTGCTCTCCGATCCAAGGCTTTTCACTGATGAATGCCACAAGCTAGAAACTGGTCTGGGATATTGGATAAGTAGACATTAGATATGGATTTTATGCACAAGCCTTCCTGTATCTATTGATTAATCTGGTTTGCACTGATTGACGCTATTGTAAGGAGAGTTTTGCCTCTGTGATTGAGAAATGAAATAATACTTTGCCTTTAATTAAATAAAATAACCTTTTTTATATCATAAAACAATCGTATGAATGCTACCTTGGAAGAAGTAAATAAGAACAATTTAATGCAACTGCACTTGGCATTTTGCCGTAAATAAGACTACAAGGAGTGGAAATATGTAACCTGGGTATAATGATGTGGAATAGATAGGTTACTATATATGTCAAAGAAAGTGACCACCATGCTAATGTTATAAGAATTATATTCAGGGAACATCTTTAGAAGATTTCTAGATATTTAAAATACATCTTTGTTTTTGTTTCTTCTTGATATATAGTAGTTTTAAAAAAAGGCAAAATGAAGAAGAAGGAAATGTAAATTAGTATCTAAAGATGTAGTTAAGTTTTGGATAAATTTGTGGTTTTTACTTCCACATATTGGGTTTTATAAAAAAAAAAAAAATGGAGGTCGGAACTGTATTATATTATCTACCGTATCTAAAGATTCAAGCCAAGGATTGTTGAAAACCAATGGGTAGCAATTATTAATGATTAAATATTTTTTTTGTTGTTGCTTATATATAATGCCATTCTCCATGTGATTTTTCAAAGCCAACTAACTTGCTTTTCAGTAGATTCTTAAAATAATATACATATGATCTTTTTTTTTAAAAGAAAAAGTAAGAAAATTGCTTTGTTTTGAGTCGAATGATTTTTAAAATAGCATTAAGATCAATGAGAAGATCTTTCTTAATACCAATATATGCAATTCGGACGAGTTATGAGTATGAGGCACGGTTCCTCGAAAACGTTCAGCCAAATTTATTACTAACTATATTTTTTCTCTAATAATTTACAATTAAGTATTTTCATTTTTACAAATAAGGAGAAATTAAAACCACATTTATTTGGTAAAATAAGTTATCAAAGTTAATGGTGTTGGATTACTTGTGACTATACACTTTTATTTAATTTTGTTTTAATTTGTTCACCTGTCTGACGTAATCTTATAACTGCCTGTTTATCTGCTTCCTAATTTCTGATTTAGTCGAAACTTTGAATAGATTTGAAATCCCAATGACAATATTTTTTCCACAATTTGTAAGCAATTTTAGCATAATTATTAGCAAAAAATTTAAATTTTTAATACATAAATTCATTACTCTTCTTGAAACTGTTATTTTTAATGATCTTAAATTGCATGAAAATTATCGTCTTTCTTAATTGCTAGAACTATATAAAACTAAAAAGTAGAAAATAAAAAATATATAATAAAATTAAAGAAATGCTTTTATTTATATAAACGTGACTCTAAAGAGAAGTAATTAAACCTTCAAATCACAAGATAAAAACTTTGAAAAGATAGGAATGGGTCATCTTATCGTCATATCTAAATGCTGTTATATAGGCAAATCTTATGCATCTTGGAAAGAGATCGTGAATACATTAAATTATTCATTTTACTTACCTTTCTTTTTTATATCCTGTTAGCACTTATGAAATATTGAAATTTACTACATTTTTAACCTAATAAATTTCAATATTTTGCAAGTGTTGATAGGATATGAAAAAGAAATGTAAGTAAAATGAATAATTTAATATATTCATGCTCTTTTTCCAAGATACTTAAGATTTGCCTATATAAGCGCATTTAGGTACGAAGATAAGACGGACATTCTTATACTTTCAAATCTTTATCGTAACTTGGATCGAGAGTTTATTCGTATGTAACATTGCTCATTGAATATTGTAGTACAGCACATGTGTGGAGGTTCGGTTACATTCTTTCGAGAATTACATCTTGATACTGTGCTAGTAAAGTTTCTTGATAATTTACTATTATATAAATGTACTAAAAAGTAAAAAAAAAATTGTCTTCACCTTTTACAGTATTCTTGAATTATGTTGACAAAATAAAAGCAGCAACATTTGTAAACATTAGTGCTGCACACTTATTTTGGCAGCATAATTTGAAGTATTGAGAAAGCAGAAGACAATTTAATTTTTAATTGTTAATGCTTCCTTTAAAAAGTTTTTAATGGTTATTTCATTAAAATCATTACTTTAATCTTTATTTTTTTAATGATTTGATAAAATAAGTTTATAAAAGCTAATGGTTTTGTATTTCTTGCTGCTAAAAAATTATATGATGCTTTTACTTTTTAAAAATGAAAACTTGTTTAATTAAAAAAAATTAAATGTTAAATTGTAAATTAAAAAGAACGATCTTTTTGTGATTTAATAAATGCTTTTATATATATATAAACAAATGCTTTTAACTTTTATACTACTTTTCAGAATAGTATCTAGTTATTGACTCTGCATAAATTTATTTATAAATTTATCAAAATATTTTATTATGATAATAAAATATCTTTTAATTCTATTTTACCTTATTTACGTATTATTTATTCTTGTCTTGTCCAAGCGAGGAACTGAGGTCAATCTTGGCTATTTCATTTTAAATTTATTTATTGCTTCATTAAAATTCCTTTCTGTCTCATCACACCACATTCTAAAACTTTTAATTAATACACATATTCTTATGGGCTTGAAAATTCTCTAAAGGGAACAATGCAGATTAGTTGTTTTTTATTAACTCCTATAGCATATAACAATTTTGGCACAATATTATAATATATAAACAAAAATTTTATAAGCTGAAGCTAAGTAAAATGGATTGTGTTCAGTAATAATAGTCAGTTGTAAACCAGTATGGCCATTTTACCCCGCCCCTCCCAAAAAGGAAAGAAATAAGCAAGAGTGAGAAAGAATAAAAAAAATTTTTAGAAATGAGTTTTGCGATGACTATACTAAATCAAGCTATAAACCATAAATATATCCATACATAGAACATGCTGGTCCATTTTTCTGTTTCCTTGATATTTTGTGATACCATCTTTTAACTTCTGCAGAAGACTTCTCTTTCTGAAATACTTCAAACCCTTTTCAATCGTAGATCCCAATGTACTCAATTCATTGCCACATCTAAAATGAAACGTAATTTAAATAAATTCACCTCATTTTGATAATTCATTGCTACATATTAAAACAGGCAAAATTCTCTATACATATTGCCACTCAGTGCAAGCCAGAGTAATCAATGGATGCCAGAAGGCTTGTGCATAAAATCCCCATCCAGTGCCTACTCATCCAATATCCCCAGACTAGTTTCTGGCTTGTGGCCTTTTGTCAGTGAGGAGCCTTGGATCTGAGAGCATTGCATCTAGATCTTAGGATTATTTTGGCTTGCACTGAGTGGCAATACATATAGAGAGTTTGCCTGTTTTAATAACAGTTATAAGCAAGCATAAGAAATGGTGATCATGTGATGGTTACATATTACATATACAATGTAGAAAATAAAAAGTATAAAAATAAAATTTTAAAGAAATGCTTTTCTTCTCGTAACTGCATTAAAAAGTAAAAGCTTTTACCAATAAAAGCACAGGACACTCATTTTAGAAATATAATTAGTTGTATTTTACGTAAGTAAAAATTAGATAGGTTTTTTTTAGTAGCAGAGAATATTAAGTTAAATTGTAATGATTGCTTGATAAACACAAAAGAGTTGATAGAAAATGTAATTAAGACTATTTCTAAACGGGAGTGCTTCCGGCTTTTAATTTGTGAAAGCCGAAGATTTTTTTTTATTTTGTAAATATTTGTTATTATGCTTTGATATATACTCTATACATTACATATTCAATATGTAATCATCAATTCAACTGCACAAGAAGAAAAGATTTGGATTAAATATAATTTATATTCTCGTACAGATGATATCTATGTGTGAATATATTCACTATTTAATGAGGCTATCATTACTAATTAATCAACATGTGTGCATAGGAAATTGTGATCATGTGTTGCAAAATGGTTATTGAAGTGACATCTATTGTTAATCTAAATAATTAAAAAAAAAATATAATTATAAAATTAAACCACTAAACATCGCACGATCATCATTCTTTATGCGTACACAAACTAATTACACAGAGGCTAATTTTTCCATATAATAGCACCATTCAGTACAAGGATGCACGAAGGTAGGTGTAGTACTCTCATGTTCAAGGCTCCTCACTGATGAAAGCCACAAGCTAGAAACTAGTCTGGGGATATTGAATGTGTAGGCACTAGGTAATGATTTTATGCACAAACCTTCTTCCATCCATTGATTAGTCTGGCTTGCACTGAGTGGCACTACTGGTTAATAGTAGAAAATATTAGCACAGTATAGATATTTCATTTTTTTTTAAAGTAGCAGGAACAAATTAATATTGATTGGGGGGGGGGGGCAGGATTAGTGTCATTGTATTTGTGTAATTTAATAACTAGTGACACCCTTTCTGTTTGTTCTCATTAAGATTCTGTGAGTTGAAGTGTTTTGCTTTTACATGTTTTGATAAGGAAAGTTTAATTGATTCATTGCCTCATGTGATTTAGTGTTGCGGTAAAGTTTCAGACTCTGGACCGTAAGGACTCGGATTGATTTCATTTCAGGGACTTCCAGTACTCAATTTTTTTTTTACGAATTCCCAAGCAATAAGTCCGTTCAAGTTTAATTGGTTCTTTTAAATCAGTAATTTTGTTATCCGTAAATCAGTTTCCAAATATTGGTCATAATTCTGAATAAGTCAGCTTGTAATGGATAAGCGATTTAAATCTTTCGGAAAAACATTTATTATATAGCTGAGGAAACCCTACATTATTATTAGGTGAGTCATGTATGCTACATGAAATTATAATGTAGATAGATCTGCTTATGCATTGGCAGTATAGCCTTTATGAGAATTTTGGCAAAAATTGAATTTGTATGATGGATAGCATTTCTCATGATCTGATGAAGAACTTTATTCATACTTATCTATTGATTTTTAACCCAATCTTCTTGTCTATTAGTATTAAAACTGAGCATGTGGCCCATTTGGTGTAGATCCAATATTATTGATAGTCATCTTAGTTTCTCAGTATTCCTTGATTAAAATAGTAGCAAGTTGTCCCTATAGTATGCCACACTGTGCAAGTCTTAGTAATAAGATGGTTTATGCATAAAATTCATTTCTAGTGCCTATTCTTCCAATATCTCCTGACTAGTTTATAGCTTGTGGCTTTCATCAGTAGGTAGCCTTTGATATGAGAGTACTGCATCTAGATACTAGGACCTTATGAAACCCATGAGTTCTAGATGAAAACAATGATCCTTTCAGTCCAAGCTCATTTGCTTGTATAATCATATAGATCTGAATCCAGTTGCATTAAATCCTAAGATCTAAGTGCATTGCTCTCAGATTCAAAACTCCTCACTGATGGAAACCACAAGCTAGAAACTAATCTGGGAATATTGTATAAGTAAGCACTAGATAAGGATTTTATACATAAAACTTTCTTGCATCCATTGTTTGCTAAGGCTTGCATTATTGAATTATTGGTTTTTATGCTGGGTTTGGGAAAAGATAAGGGGGATTTAGATATAAAGGTTATAGAGTTGACAAAGATTATGTTGTGGAAATGGGATAGAGCAGATTATGGGTAAATTTAGAGTGGGGAATGTAAAATAAATTGGCTAACAGGTTTATCTGGGCATAATTGCTGAGATAGTCGACTTCGTTTAAGGAGAAACCATAATACATCACATCACCATAAAATAAAATAAAGTGGCTGAGATATTCTTGACTTCGTTTAAGGAGAAGCCAAAATACACCACATCACATCACCATTTTAGTAGCTTGTGTACACATAGGAAATAGTGATCATGTAATGTTTTACTTGTTTTATCCCTTGATTAGTAAATTTGCTGGATGAAGAATAATTTATCAATGCATTTTTGAACCCTTCCAATTATAAATTGTCCATGTTTTTAAGGCACCCTTATAGTGCTAGAAGCTTCAATTATATATATATATTGCAAATTTATAATATACATTTTAAAAGGTTAGTAAATAGCAGAAATAATTAATTATAGATACAGGAAAATATAAACTTCCTTCAGTATTACATTGTTAAGAATCTAAACGGAAAAACAATATTTTAAAATTTACATTAATAAATCAAATCGATATGTTCTTGAAGCTATAATTAGTTATCGTCATTTTTCATTCACTCTTTAGACTACATTACAAATGTACTTAACAAAGTTTAAAATTTATTATATACATCGTATTGGTTAGCTTATATATATTTCAATTTGTTTTTAATTGATTAGGGCACCACCTGACATTAAACAACAAGAAATATAGAGGCCCATTCATTATTTATACACTTTAAATAGAATTCCAACTATTTTCTTTAATATGTGAGAATGGTGACCATTACACAACCACTATTTGCAATACATGAATAGATCATGTAGAACGAATAGATCATGTAGATCGTAAGCTGCTCTCAATGAAATGGACATGGAATAAATATGCAGATCAGACACTATTACATATAAAGGATTTAACACATTGTTTAAACAAAGAAACAATAGTTTATTTAGAAGTATCATAATTATTATTGAGGCTATAATATTCTTTTATCCTAATCACGCTTACATTAAAGACTATATCATAAGAATTTGACAATTTTTTTTTATAATTGATTATTGCTTCTTTCTTTTAACTTTTAGTTCACGTGCAAGGTGGAAAACAATAGTACTTACTTGTAAAGTGTCCGAGATTTATTTTTTAATTTTAAACAATCTTTCAATTATGTCTCATAATACCAATATGGTCATATGATTGAGCACACTTGCTATAGAGTAAATCCCTGGCCTTTAATACACCATGATTATAGTCCTACATTTGGTTGGCTTTTATATTTATTCATCTCGGTAGCTTCATAGCATAGTTATACATATTTGGTATAGAATTATATTATTCAATACTCATTCTTTACAAGGATAATTCAAGGAAGTGACTACTTTATGTCCAAATCCCGATTTAATAATAACTTAATTATAGAGATGGCTCTTTTGAATCTGACTCCTGATTTAATAACAACACTCCTTCATTAATTGAGGCGGTCCTTTGGATCTGACCCAAATTTACAGAACATAATTATGAATAAATTCACCGTATAGATATAGAATATTTTAACCATTTGACAGTGATTTAATAATTGCATTTATATTGTAAGTTTTATATATAAAATCTAACTGACAGTAATCGAAAGAAGGGATAATTTACCTTAAAGTGTACCAATTCAAAATAAATTTTTAACTTGGAATACTAATAATTATCCAACACTCATTACATAACTGTTGGGCACTTGACTAAATATTTTATATATGTACCTATTTCATGTGTTTAAAATGAATACTAAACCATTGATTTTTATATCACTTTATATATTTGCTAATAATTTTACATGAAACAAAACTTTTTTTTTCAAAAAGAAGATAAAATTTTAACAAATATATTTACAATAAAAACAAGCTATGGCGAATTTTGTCAAATACAATTTTTTTTCAGCTGCTTTAAAATGCAGCTCCAGTATTTATAGGTGCATAGCAACTTATGCTAACTTTTTTTTAAACTATTCACTTCCTCCTTTAATCAATCAATTAAATAGTATATTATATAACCACTCCCTACATAATGAAATATAGTTTTTAGAATTAAATTAAATTGAGAGATGCAAACTTCTCAAGCGCTTGTGACTATTAGTAACCAATCAGATCTTAAGCACTGGGACAGATCTGATTGGTTACTAATAGTCACAAGCGCTTGAGAAGTTTGCACTCTCTCAATTTAATTTTCAATACCGTCTGTGCTTTATAAAAATATTATTTATTAGAATTAAATATATTGCTAAGAAGTTGTAAAATAAAACTTAAAATGGTTAGTATGTTAGGATAAAATCTAAACGGACTTTTTAAAACTTACACAGCAAAAATTCTATAGTCAGAATTCTCCACAGTTCATTGTGAGGATTTTTTTTTTGCAGACTAATATTTCATGACGGCTTCCATTTGTAATCCTGTTCTTTTACTTACAAGTTCTTATAATGTACTTTATGAATTTTCTATCTTTGAAATTTGAGGTTTAAACATTTTTCTTTCATTTTGAATCATTTTCCTAAATATTTTGTTCAAATTCCCAAGGCATATTGGACTGTAGCAGTCCCCCCCCCCCCATTTCCAATCAGTCATCCTAATAATGATTCAATGAAAATTCAGAATCCATACTGATTAATTGCAAGAAAATTGATTATGTATAGGTTTTAACCTCTTGTTTTAACACCTTTGATCTTGTTTTTAAAACCATCGACAATCTATTATTTTTAATACCTTTATGATCACATTTTATTTTAATTGCAAGAATTTTAAAAACATTATTTAATTTATTGAATTTCAAAACCATAATTATTAACTTTTTTGAATCTTTCCCTTGATTTCAAATCTCATCTCAAAACAGGCTTAATCTCTTTTATTAATTTATTTTTAATTATGTAATATCTTTTTTTTAAACACTATTATATTTAATTGAGTTGTTCTGCAATACATTCCATACATTCTTTTAATTTTTTATAAGAGCAACGATTTTAACAAAGTTTATATAATTTATAAGTTTCTCTTAAATTTAAAACTTATTATTTTAAAATATGACATTTTAATAATTTATTACAAAATTTGAGCAATATCTATTATTATTAATCTTTGACTGCAATATTTATTAGCATTCCTCATAACACTGAAAATCAGTTCACATGGCATTATAAAAACTCCGTCATTGAAATCTAATAAGCTATCTACAATTATATTCTCTGATCTGGCTGTTTATCCAAGAATCTACAGCTGAATAATTATTGCACAAAAAATAGAATTCATATGAGATTCCAATTTTTTTCTCCCCAAATGCAACAATAAAGTCAATTGTATTTGATCTTTCTAGATGTTATTGGAATCTCATCTACAGATTCTGGATTACTGATCTATGAACCATGTAGTTGATGACTGTCAAATCTATGGATATAATGAGAAATTGAAGAACTTAATAAAAGCCATTAGTGATTCTATCTTCTGTTTGGAAGTTCTACAGGTCCCTTCATGATACGTCGTTAATAGTTTAAATTGTCTGAAAAAAATCTTACACATTTCAATGTTTCTTAAACGGAGAAAATGGCAACAATGTTAAATTTAACCATAATGCATTTTCAGTATAACGTTTGCTTTTGAAACTGCATTAAATTTAAGTTTAATGTTCTTGATATTTTGTCTGCACAAGAACATTGATGTAATTGCATATAGTTTTTTCTATAGAAATCTATTTACAGAACAAACAAGTCTGAATGCATTAGGCTTCCTAAGGAATCATTTAAACGAACTTATAAATAAAGTACTCCTTTTGTTATGTGAATGGCAACCCATTTTGTTAGATAAAAGATGTTCAATTTTATCTGACTTTGATTTTTTATATAGTAACGAATCAAGCATTAATACTTGAAAGAGGCTGAGACATTTTACTAATGGCTATGTTTGTATTTATATTAATCGAACCAGCTTACAATTTCAACTATTAAGTTAGATGAAACTTTAATTATTTTAATGACCGTGTAAATAATTTTGCTGCTTATCAAATAGGTAATTCTAAGAATATAAACCTATTCACAAAACAAACAAGTCCGAACGTTATTAAGATAATTCACAAGTAGATCCTCAAAGAATCATTTAAAGAACTTGTAAATAATGTTCATTAATAAAAAAAAAATGTAGTCTTTTCAAAGGGTACATATTTGCAGGGAATGTCCAATCTACCAGGGCCCTGTTGGTCACTTTGCTCTACATAGCTTGGAGGAGCTGGCTCTTGATTGGTTAAGAACTGTCTGTATTGTATTTTAATGTGCGGATACCATATGCTAAATAAATAAATAAATTTGATTTATTACTATATTAGAAACCAAAGATCAGATAATTGTTTATTTGATAAAGTAGATTCGCACATTATTTACAAGTTTGTTTAAATGATTCTTTGGGAATAAATTATTTTAGTAATATATTTGGACTTGTTTATTCCACGAATAGGTTTATATTCACAACATTACATATTTGAAAAACTGTAAATTCTTTGTATACTCATTAACATCATTAGTTTAGTCTATATATTAATTTTTATATGTAATTAAAAAATAATAAGTAAAAGTTTATTAATTAATTTTCTCACCCTCTACTTCTTCCCGTTTTGATTCAAATCTATTTTTAAAACTTAGAAGTTTTATAAACTTTAGACAGCAGATTTCTCTTTAAAAAAACTATTTAAGTTTTGGAATAATGACGGAATTCTATTAAAAAAAAATTATTATTTTACTTCTTGCTGTTAATAATAATAGTAAAAAAGTTATTTAATACAGTGGTCTTCAACCTTTTCACATCTGCGGACTGGCAAAAATAAGGATAAGATTTCGCGGACCGGCAGAAGTTTACAGATAAATTTTCTTAAAGATGTAACCTGCTTAGCTTTAGATAAGCATAATTGTTATAACTGACCAAAACAGCATACTCGTTATTGTGTATTGTAATGGTGTTGCTTACCTTCACATGCTGAACACACTTTCTCGAGTTACGCAGTCATACTGCTACAGAAAACATACAATAACAATCATTCTCATTAATGTGCTTGCATTTTACATTAATTATTTCATTGTTAAAACATGCAAGAATAAAATGTTATTCACCTGAATGTTGAAAAAGTCAAAAGTTTTGATCTTATTTTACTTTATTTTTTTTTGGGGGGGTGGGGGGGTTGAGAAATACTTTGTCATCACTGAGACAAAAGATAGAGAGACCAAAGTTATTTTTTGTTTGTTTTTATTTTTAAAAAAAGGTAACAGAAATTGGTTTTAAAAATAAAAGTTTTAGTATTTTAGCGGTATACAAATAAAGCCAAAAAAAATATTGCTTTATAGGCCAAAAAAAAAAGTGGGCGTATATTTAAACAAAAAAAAAAGAAAACGAAACTTGAAAAAGTCAAAAGTTTTGATCTTACTTTATTTTGGGGTGGTGGGGGTGTAGTGAGAAATACTTTGTAAAAGTTAGAGACAGAACTTATTTTTGGGTTTTTATTTTAAAAAAAAAAGGTAATAGAAATTGATTTCAAAAATAAAAGTTAAAGCCAAAAAAAAAAAAAACACTAAAAATGAAATATTAAAAGAGAGAGTAAAAAAATTTAAGAGATCAAAAAAAGTCACGTTACATTTTATTGTTTTAACAACGCTGACAAGCGGCTGTGATTGGCTATTAAAAGACAATCGGAGTTTGTATAAAAAACTTTTCTAGACCCCCCCCTCACCATAAACATCTGTGATAAAAAGAAAAACAAATTAATTTATGTATAATTGATTAGATTTTGTTTTTGTTCTGTTTCTTTTTTTTTAATCGGGTAAAAATGCGATGAAAAAATAAATAAAAAATGTTTATATTAATTAAAAGTTTAAAATCTTATTATTTTGTCATTACAAACTTTCTTGCCAGTCTAGTGGACCGGCAAAAAACTTCTGCTGCCTGGTGCCGGTCCGCGGACCGGTGGTTGAAGACCACTGATTTAATAAATGAAAATTTTTTTTTTTCTAAAAAAATGATAAAAAGACAAAATAAAAACATAATGCTCATATTTTTTATTAGTCATTCATTAGACTAGAAATGATCCAATAATAAATAATATTTCTGTAGTTGTAATTTCACTGCACCACTCTCAGCCAAGGTAGGGACTGGTTTCTACCTGCACGAAATGTGCATCTTGGGGATCATAGATCTTTTTTAAGTCTTTGGTTATATGTTTGATTACATCCCTCCACAAGATGTTAAAAATGGATAGAAACCAGTTCCTACCTTGCATGAGGGTGACGTATTGAAAATTACAATACAGAAATATAATGCTCATATTATTTAGCATTATTAATTTTACAGGTGTATAGTTAATATCTTTGTAAGAGAGGAGGCATCATTCTTCACATTAGTTTATTCTGGGGCAAAATCACATGATTATTGAACAATGGGAGTCAAATTTCTATAGGAATAATGGTAATACTATGTGATCAGTACGGTAGCACAATAAAACTGTGCTATTTTCTTTTTATATATATCGATATAAAATATATTTAATATATTAATATTCTTGTTATACCATATGGTACATATATTTATTTACAACATAAAGATAGGTTTGGATTAAATGAGCACTAAAACTTCAAGATTTATGTGAGGGAAAAAACCCCAATACAAAACAAGTTATAAATTAAAGAAATGCGACATTAATGTTGACTTTCTTCTGTTGTGTTAACTTAAAAAGCAATTAAATGCTTCTATAACTCAATTAGATTGCATCTTTTCTTAATTTGAATATAAAATAAGTAGTGAAGATACACTAACAGGAAAGATTATAATTAGAAAAATTTACAGTTTAGCAGAAGTAATATAAGTTTATATAAATAGAATTTATAAGTTAAATAATGTAAATATACAATTAATATAGATTTATCATTTCAAATTTTACAGCAATTAGAACAAATAAGAAAATTGAAACGCCGTTCTAAAAATTTAATTCTTTCGTTCTTAATAGTAATGGCTTTCGATGTTGTTAATGCCGTTTTATACGTAAGATAGTTGTTCATTATAAATTCTAACTCGATTAGGTTATTTCTTTTCTTAATTTGAATATAAAATAAATTGTGAATAAATAAAACAAGTATTAATGATATATTTAAATTATTTAATGTATAAATTATATATATATATGGACAAGGCAAAACTCTCCATACAGTAGTGCCACCCTGTGCCAACCAGAGTAATCAATGGATGCCAGAAGGCTTGTGCATAAAATCCCTATCTAGTGCCTACTCATTCAATATCCTCAGACTGAAGGCCACAAGCCAGAAACTAGTCTGGGGATATTGGATGAGTAGGCACTAGATAGGGATTTTATGCACAAGCCTTCTGGCATCCATTGATTACTCTGGTTGGCACAGGGTGGCACTACTGTATGGAGAGTTTTGCCTTGTTTAATAACAATTATGTGCTAGTATAAGAGATGGTGATCATGTGATATATATATATAGACTTCTATTAGTTTATGAATATGACTGGCCTGGTCGAAAATAGGTGTTAAACTGTAAATTTTTCTAATAAATTATAACCTTCCAGATTAGCGTACCTTCACTATTTATTTAAAATGTTTCGTTGGTTTTTTTCTCAGATAAAGTTTTACCTTCGAAGAAGGAAGCAGAATTAGGTTCCTTTAAACATTAAAAAATATGTTTTGCCAATCAAATAAATGATTTTCACTGTAAAGAGTGAAATTATCCTTTTGTTAGCATCAAACTGGGATTATTAAAATAAAGTTATTGGCTTAATATCAGATCTACATAACTATATAAAGAAGTTGGCTCAGATTCAAAACATCAGGATATTTTTATTTCAAATTATTAGCTTGATACTGTAAAGAAGATATCGGGACCCATCAATGTACAAGTGCTTTAGTTTTAGCTTTAATTCTGAAATCGTCACTGATGAAAATCGTAAGTTCAAAAGTAGTCTGGTGATGCGGATATAACAGTATCACCATCTAGTAATAAATGGATAATCGAATGGCTTTATCGATTGGGAGTCCATAAGTTTGAGCACCGAAAATGCCAGAACTGGAATCAATCTGAGGCGCTTAAACTCCAGAATTGGACACTACCATTGCAATAAACCATGCAGGATGTTACCGTTTAGTGTCCCTTTATTACTCAAGCTTACCTTGGATGGAACTGGAGTAGAATGATGAGAACTGAAACATGTTTGATTACTTTAGAAAAAGACTTCAAACAGTTTTATAACGCATGATTATAATTATCATTATGTTCTATTGTTTAAAATGGTATTTTTTGTTTTGTTTTGCAGACTAGCATCAATTAAAATTATATCTCATGGGGTACATGAATAATCAAAACACTTCTTTTATCCTCTTTATACAATGCAGGACTTTTATTTTTCGAGTTTCGACTATTCAATAGTCTTTCTCAGAGTTCCTAATATTTAAAACTGTTAGAAAGACATGGATAAACAATGGAAGGCTATTAGCAATAAAATAATTTGGACGAAAGAAAGAAAAATCTTAAAATAAACCATAAATTGGCAATAGCTGACTAGTTTATAAATATAATTTACAGCATTATAGCCAAAACTTAATAAATCAAGAAAATATTCATAGTCTGTTGCCAAGAAAATTTCTACAGATAAAAATGGATAATGATTGCCTTGATGACAGGTTGAGGATAAACTATTAGTTTATTAAACTTTGATTGTTGTGCGGCAAATTTTACTTTTTTTTATATATACAAAAGTGTGCTTACATTGGTAAATATTATGAGGTAATGTGTTTTGTTCCAGTGTAATCATGATGGGACAGTCAAATTGGGGTTGTCTTCAGCTTTACCTTAAAGTTTTTATTCATATTGTTTAATAGTGCAATTTTCACATAGATTTAAAGATAAACATTTTGGAATTACAATAAATTTTGGTATATATAAGATGATAAATGAATAACTATGGATTGCAATTGTGTATAATCAAATTGAAATTGGCATTGCTTTAGTTTTTAATCAATTATGAAGTTTTTGATAAATAACTATTACTTCATGAATCATTGAAACATTATTTCTTCTATAGATTTGAAAGTTATTTATAAGCAAGGGATAGCATGGCATGACAATAAAAATGATATATATACATATATTGCTTATAACAGTTCTTTCTTATACACTTCAATGCAAACAAATTTTCTTAAAAACTTCTTTATTTTCCTTACAGTTTTGACTGTCCAGCAGTCTTCATCAGAGCTACAATATTTGAATAATATAAATACATAATCATCATTTCACATATATATAAAAAATACATAACCATCATTTCACATATATATCAAAATACATAAATATATATCAAAATATACACATATATTCCATTCATACATATACATATATAGATCTACATTACCCCTAGACATATATAAATTTCATACCTACATCCATATATACATATGCATATCCAAACATACACACATCTTTTTAACAGATATATATACACACAGATACACATACACCCATAGACACAAATCCACATATACATTTATAACTACATATGTATATATGGATGTAGGTATGGAATTTATATATATGTCTAGGGGTGATGCAGATCTATATATGTATATTGAAGCGTTTTGCCCGTCTGACTAGGTCTCTGTTACATATAAAATGCGTGAGTTGATCAAGTTATGGAAAAAGAAAGTTTCATTCCTATTTCTAAAAACATAACTATATTTCCTGATCAACTCTACCTAGTAATTCTTATGATTTATGCTATCGACAGAATCAGCTTTTATAAGGGCGCCATGATTCATATAAGAATCCGCTGAAATCCGTCCCATCACGTCTCAAAAATTAAAAAGAAAAATGCTTTTAAAAGAATCATTGTCATATTTTACCATACCTTGAGTTATTTTCTAGATATTATTATTATTGGAACTTAGTCAACACATATTGGCAAAGGTAAATTATATTTTTAAATCTTACTAAACTAATATTACTAAACGTCACTCTAACTGAAACTTAACCATATGTAAATAAGCATTTATTTTATATAGCGTGTCTTTACAATTGTATTACATTCAAATATCAGCCTTTCAAGCTAATTGTGCACGCGCTTTGCGAGTGTTAATAATAAATGAATACTTTCCTCTCCAATACAAGATATAGTATTTATGCAGGAATAAAATGAATCCACCTATTCCTACAACTCAAATGCTTATATATGAGCAAATCTGAAGTACTGGAAAGGAAAGTGTGAGGACAGACCACTCACTTTAAATTATCATCTACAATGTCTGAATGAATGACATCGGTGAAATTGTCTAGAATTTACTAAACGTCATTCTAACTGAAACTTAATCATATGTAAATAAGCATTTATTTTATATAGCGCGTGTTTACAATTGTATTACATTCAAATATCAACCTTTCAAGCTAATTGTGCATGTGCTTTGCGAGTGTTAATAATAAATGAATACTTTCCTCTCCAATACAAGATATAGTATTTATGCAGGAATAAAATGAATCCACCTATTCCTACAACTCAAATACTTATATATGAGCAAATCTGAAGTACTGGCAAGGAAAGCATGAGGACAGACCACTCACTTTAAATTACTGTCTACGGTGTCTGGATGAATGATGGTGAAATTGTCTAGAATTTACTAAACATTACTCTAACTGAAATTTAATCATATGTAAATAAGCATTTATTTTATATAGCGCGTGTTTACAATTGTATTACATTCAAATATCAGCCTTTCAAGCTTCAGTTGGAGTGACATTTAGTAAATTCTAGACAATTTCACCGTCATTCATTCAGACATTGTAGATAGTAATTTAAAGTGAGTGGTCTGTCCTCACGCTTTCCTTGCCAGTACTTCAGATTTGCTCATATATAAGCATTTGAGTTGTAGGAATAGGTGGATTCATTTTATTCCTGCAAAAATACTATATCTTGTATTGGAGAGGAAAGTATTCATTTATTATTAACACTCGCAAAGTGCGTGCACAATTAGCTTGAAAGGCTGATATTTGAATGTAATACAATTGTAAATACACGCTATATAAAATAAATGCTTATTTACATATGATTAAGTTTGAGTTAGGGTGACATTTAGTAAATTCTAGACAATTTAACCGACGTCATTCATTCAGACATCATAGATAGTAATTTAAAGTGAGTGGTCTGTCCTCACGCTTTCCTTGCCATTACTTCAGATTTGCTCATATATAAGCATTTGAGTTGTTGGAATAGGTGGATTCATTTTATTCCTGCATAAATACTATATCTTGTATTGGAGAGGAAAGTATTCATTTATTATTAGCACTCGCAAAGTGCGTGCACAATTAGCTTGAAAGGCTGATATTTGAATGTAAACTAATAATTTAATAATAATCATCAATAACGTACAAGGAAAAGTTGGTATTAGAAATAAATATTTTATTCTAACAAATTAAAGTGTTTAAAGAGAAATTACTAATTAATTAAAACTGGAGAGAACGCACGCTAATCCAGACATGAATCCATTAATAAAAAATAACAGTTAAACAATTAAAGTTCTTGGGGAAAAAAAAAGTCTCTTGAATAATAAAATTACAGTCTCTATTGGGATTATTTTAAGCTTATTTTTTTAAGAGTTGTTTGCAAACTTTAAGTCACAATCGGGGAAAGTTAATCTTTGCTTATTGGTAAGTTTAGCAAGTTCACAAAGCTTGTATATTACTATGCATAGTTTTTTTTTTTTTTTGTGGGAGAATGAGCTTGGCCATTGGTTATAAGTTGATCTTGGTCCATCCTACTGGTTGGTCATGAAAGCTTTTCTGGTGTCTATCTTTAGGAACGATGCCAGCAAAAGCCCCAGCCCACTCCAATATGCAGAATTATTTTAGCGTAGAGTTGTCCTGGATATATTTTTGTTATCCAGGACCAACCATAGGAAAAACAGACAAAACAAGACCCTGATCAAACTGGTCTCTTCCTTTTATACTTGAGGTCCAGTTTTCAAACTTCTGCTCATGTTATTATTATCATGGCATTTACGTTTATAATCTTGTACATTCTTTATCATTTTTCAGTTATAAAGTTCTCTTTTTTTATAAAGTCTTTCAGCCATCTTTAATTAGCTAAAATATTTTTCTTTTAGCTTATCTGGATTAGTAATCTGTGTGTCTTTTGTTCTCTCCAATTTTTACTTTTATTTTTAATTAGATAAAAAAAATATGGACGAAAAATTTAACTTTCATTGTACGTTTTAAAAAAATAAATTATACAAACTAAAAAAACATTTAATTTCATCTTTTTAATAAGATCGCTAAATTTACTTTTTCCTAGCTTTTTCCAAATGCCAATATATTTGTACCATATATAAATAAACGGTATAATATGTATGAAAGGAATATATGTGTATATTTTGATATATATATATGTATTTATATATATATGAAATGATGGTTATGTATTTTATATATATGTGAAATGGTGGTTATTGTATTTATATTATTCAAATATTGTAGCTCTGATGAAGACTGCTGGACAGTCAAAACTGTAATGAAAATAAAGAAGTTTTTAAGAAAATTTGTTTGCCTTGAAGTGTATAAGAAAGAACTGTTATAAGCAATTTATATATATATGAAGATATGCAAAGAAAGGGAAAGAAAAGAATAAGAGAATAAAAATGATTATGTAGAATTTGATCGATTTTAAAACAATGAGTATAGAAATATATTTGTTTCGATTATATTAATATATGTTGATGATGTAAAACCATATATATCTTGTGTCTTAAATACTTCACAGAATATTCACATCCAATGCTATCAAGCTTATTTTTAAGGTTCAGGGTAGTAAAGATTGATTTCCATTTTGAAAAGTTTGATATTATTGCAAAGTATAATTATGAAAAATTAACATTACAGCTGCTTATTCTATATTTATATCTTGAGTGTGCCAGCATTCATACTTTGAAAACAAATTTTATTATTATTTATTAATTAACATATGGATTTTTTTTTTGTTTTAATTAAACAGCTTAATTATAAAAACATATTGTAAAGGGATATTTAGAAACTCCATTTAGAAGATGAAATCATTGGTGACTTTTAAGTTTTTTATTTCTTTCACTGTGGTCATACATTTGGCAGTAATTAATTATATCATTCACAGTTTGCATTTGTCCATATCTACATAGGATATTGGATGTTAAATTCCATTTATAAAGCAAATGAATGCAATGACTATGGGTTGTCTTAAATTGACGAGAATTCAACTCATGTTAGAAAATTTGTTTGGAAATTCACAAGAAGTTTATTTTTTATGCCATAATTTTTCAATTGTTAAAATAATTTGTACTTACAACACATAACCATTAAAAACCATAACTCTTAGACAATTATAATATAGACAACAATCAACAATCTCAAACTGTTGTCAAGGCAACCTCCTTTTAATAATAAATATAAAAAGATTGGCTGTCCTTTCAATGTGAAAGTCAGGTAGGTATTCAAACTTCCAGCTTATCTGATGATAATAGGTTATTTGAAATACATATATAATGAGAAAGGGCTGATGTAGAATTTTACGCTGGATGATAGTTTGCCGTTTTATATACATTTAAAGCAAAAATGAAGAAAGCATTACAAGATCCATGAATCCAATTGGCTATATATATATATTCCTGATATTAAGATTATTATATTGATAAACACAGTCCATTTTTAAAACAATTCATCTATTGTCAATACTAATGCAACTCAGTATGATTTAACGCAGCGATAGAATATCAGATTCAGGCACGTAAGATCCTTAAATTGATTAATTCGACTTTGGGCATTTTTGGTGTTTTAACTTCTTACGAACTTTCAAGCAATAATAGCATTCAGTTATATAAGGTTGTTAATAGCACAGTATTTATTAGTAAGAGAACAAACAGGTGTTATTGACCTCATTGAAAAAATTAAGACTGAAGTGGAGTTGGGCTGGACATACTGCTAGTAGAGATGATAATAGATGGGCAATTAAAATTTTAAATTGGATTCCAAGAGATTGTAAATGAGCCAGAAAGAGACCACGTGTGAGATGGATGGACGAAATAAGAAAGTGTGCAGGGGTGATGTGGAGAAGAAAAGCTAAAGATCATAGATGGTTTGAACATGGAGAGACCTTCATCCCATAGTGGATTGATAATGGTTGATGATGATGATGACGATATATTGAAGTGATTTTTTCTTATTTGATCAGTTAAAAAAACAAAAAGTACAGATTTATTTATAAGAAGGATAATTCAATTGATTTTAACATAAAAAAAAAAGAAAGCAAAAAGACATATGCCTTTATTGCTCGGGAGTTCTCAAGAAATTTGAGCGTCATGCCTGCAAGTGCCAGAATCGATCATGGGACTTCTGATTACAAGTCAGATGCCCTACTAACTGCGCCAAATCATCCAAAGTAAAAATGCTAAGTTTGAGTGCCGGAATTGATCCTGGGATTTTCTGACACCAAATCGAATGCTCTATCAACTGTCCCAAATTTGCACACTTATTATGAGATAGATAAAGAATAATGAAAGGTAAATTCAAGTAAATATTTGATTAACGAACAATTACCTCACCAAATGATCTTATTGCGAATCTAATATAGTTATAATATATGTGAATTTAAATTTTAGCTAGTTGTATGAAGCTTTTGAAATACTGACATATAAATTGAAGCCAGAATAGAATTTAATAGCATGTACTATGTATAAGAAAATGAAACTATAATAAACCGTAGCAATGGTTAACTTGTTACAATAAGAAAATTACATAACCACAGTCAAAGACAGAATAAACCAATGTAATATCAACAATCTATTAAACGGGTGTTGCCTTGGAAACAGATTGATGATATTTTATTGCTTTATTCAAGCTTCGGCTGTGAAGATGCAATTAAACAGCTGTTTCCTTGACAACAGATTAATGTTATTCTATTGGTTTATTTAAGATTTGGCTGTGAGCATGTAATTTGAATGTTGCCTTGACAACAAATTATTGTTAATCTAATGAGTTTATGCTTTCTCACTGAAGATGTAATTAAATTATTGTTGGGCTTGGCATTCTGTTAACTTATTTAAATTTTAGCTGCAGTGCTGTAATGAAATAGCTGTAGCCTTGGCAACAAATTGTTAATATTCTATTGGTTTATTTAAGCTTTGGTTTTGGTGATGTAATTTATAAGTGAAATTATGTATGAAAACCATTATGTATTACGAAGAGAGCCTCAATATTTGTTAATACTATTTTTGATGGATTAAATATTATGTGAAAAAGGAAAATATTGTTTGATCCAGCAAAAATGGCAGTTAGACGGATTTGTGAACTACAAGTTCTTTATTAAAGCTCAACTTATCACTTTAGCGCTTGCATGTCCAATGAGCTGCTGATATGACTGCTTGGGTAATAACCAATTACATTTTTTAATGCTGGGTAAAAAGCCAATGTATGCGGCATTTTAGAAGAAAATTGAACACATTTTGAACATCTGTCCCAATCTCAACAGTATCAGACAATTAATTCACACAAACTCAAAGATCAACTTTCAAATGATCACCTCAATCCATTTGTGTGGATAAGACTATCCACATTCCTCACCTTTTCCATCTGGTCCATCCACTGCAAGCTAGCCTTTGAAGGAGCTCATTTACATCATCAACAACATCAAAAAAAAGGGATGAAATCCTCTCTACCTGTACAGCCTTTTTTGAGACATGGAGACTGTTCGAAGTCCCGATACAACAATAATGCAAACACCGCAACAAGCTTACATCAAACCCACCATCAAAGAGCAATATATCTAATATCCCTATAAACACTCATTGGTCACTCTAAGCATCAACCTGTTGCAGGAACACAACGTCGTTCATTGGAAATACTACAACCACTAACAATACAAAGCTGTACAAGATAAACAATGTCCAGATAATAATACATGTAAGAGAACTTTTGACCTTTTAACCAAGCTTAACCTGTTATCCTGGCAATCATAATACTATGTATAATTTGTGTTAAATAAATTTCTTGATACAAATTGGTGTTAATATAAATAGAAAATTATATAACATTACAATATTAGCCAAAAAGCAAAATTTTACTAAAATTCATTCACAACCATGGTTTTATCTATTAACATATAGACCATTTCAGGTGAAATTCAACAAGATATATATACAAAACAAAATAACCTTCCCATCATTCACTTCAAAAATCAACTTTCTTTAAGGTGGATAATAAAGGAAGTTGGTTTTTAAAGTGAATGATGGGAAGGATATTTTGTTTTGTATATACTGTATATGTTGTTTGTGTCTTGTTGAATTTCACTTGCAAAGGTCTATATTTGTTAATTGATGAAACCAAAGGTTGTGGAAGAATTTTAGTAAAAAAAAAAAAATTTTTTTTTTGGCTAATATTGCAATGTTATTTGATTTTCTATTTTATTTATAATTATTAGTATAGCCGTAGACAATATTTAATTTTATATAAATATATATTTGGTTAAAATAACGTGAAAGCTAAACACCTTCAAACAGATACGCTTTAAAAATGCTTACGTGACAGCCAATCAGATGGAATAATGGCATCACATGAGACTCTAAATTCTAAAACACAAGCCAGAACTATTAGAAAAAGATGGGACCCATCTTAATCTATGCCTCAATTATATTTAAATAAGCCATACTAAAGCATTTTGAACTAAGAGTGTGAAGCTTAAATACCTTCACATTTAATCCACTAAATATTATATATATAAATTAACGCGAAATCATCTGATTTACAACGAAGCAATATTTTAAATCTAATGAAATGATATTAATAAATGTAAATATATTAAATTTAAACGTAAACAGATAATATTATAATAACGTGAAAGCTAAACACCTTCAAAATTTAGAGTCCCATGTGATGCCATTATTCCATCTGATTGGCTGTCACGTAAGCATTTTTAAAGCGTATCTGTTTGAAGGTGTTTAGCTTTCATGTTATTATAATATTATCTGTTTACGCTTAAATTTAATATATTTATATTTGGTTAAAGTAACTGAGTTAATTAGTTTCATCTTAAATTTAGTATTCATAAGTCTAAAGTTTATTATTTGTTCAGTTGCCATGGCAGACTATCATTGGTCAGATCAGATCGCTTGAAGAAGAGAAAATACGGTTGAAACATTATTGCCTATAGCAATCCAGTCTGAATTTTTCTAAAGGTTTGAGTTTAACTAAATAGTGGAAATAGTCCGACATATAACTATAAAAATAATAATAGCATCACATGCCTTCAAATAAACATTTTTATTAATTTACTTTTAACTATTTATTTAATGGATACATTAATTTATCATTTGCATTAAACTTAAAACCAGTAACTTCACTGGAAAAAGGTCATAAACTATAAAATTATTCAAAGGATATGGATGGAATTTAAAATCACTACTGTCCATTCAAACTCCAATTGAAAAAAAGAGAGGAGCAAAGAAAAGAGAAAGAAAAAAAGCTCTAGAAAAGAATTTTGCGACAACTATACAAACCAATCAATGAAACATATATACATTCATATATAGAACTTTCTGTTTACGTGAAAGGTGCAAGACTTCATAAAAGGATGTTCTATGATCAACTTTTTTCACAAGAAAGGTGAATTCCATTTTCATTAAAAGGAGTATCTCAAAAGTCAAAAGAAATGTAATATCAGTTGTTGCTGTTAAAAGACGAGAGTAACTAGTAGTCTTATATATAATATATTATAATCTACTATAACTTTTATTTCCCCCATATATTAAAAGTTATAAATGTACTATTACACATGGAAAAATGCTGAGTAGAATTGAATGAATTCATCCACATTGTATTTAATAGTAATAGATATACTAACTTTTAATTAAGTTTAACATATATATCTGGGCTAGAAAATGATATGATAATTTCTAGCCTAATAAACAATTAGTAATAGTTGTTAAAATGTTTATCTGGGGAGATGATGTCATAGTTGTAAGGGCAGGAAGTTTGGAATCTTTAGATTAAATAATAATTTAATATTGATTGAGCAAGGATAATGATGTGATGAAAGGCTGTGACCTGAGTAAATTGAAGAGTGCTAATTCAGAATGAAATGCATCTACTAATTTGATATTGAAGAAGGATATTGAAGATGAGAACGGTTGTCACCTGGGTCAACTGAAGAGTGCTAATTCAACATGAAATGCAACTTGGGGATCACTTGCCTTTTTTAAGTGTCTTTATTCATGAGATTAAAGTATATGGCGCAAAATGAAACATTATAAATATATTTAAGGTATTACACAGAAAAAATTGGAATGTAATTGAATTAATTATTTTTGATATTTAATAATAATGTTTAAATATACAACTAAGCTAATAATTTGTAGCCTAATAAATGATGACTAATAGATATTAATATATTTAGCTGGGCAGAATGGTGTGAAAGCTATGAGCCAAGGAAGTTTGGCACCTTTACAATAATTATAATAAAATAAAGCATAATATGATTAGTTAATTTTTAGTTTGTTGTTTTTTTTAAAGATTTTATTTAATCTCAAATAGTAGTTGTATCTTTAAATGTATAATTCAAGACTGATATTTATTTTAACAGTTTGAATATGTTAGATATTATAAAGATGTTTTATAATGAGATATTATTTTATATAGCGCTATGTTTTAATACTGTAATAATGATATTAGTGATTAAGCCAATGCACATGCACTTTAAAGATAAATTATAAATGAATACTCACTTTTGCCAGACACAAGATATAGTATTTTAGAAAGAATGGAATGAATCCACCCATTCTTTCGACCCAAACATTTATGTGTGGGCAAGTCTTAAGTGTATGGAAATGAGAGCGTGAAGGTGTTAAGCAATCACTTTAAATTACATTTGTTATGTTTGAATGAATGACACCTGCGAAATCTTTACAATTTACGACACGTCAAGATTTGCCCATACATAAATGTTTGGGTTGAAAGAATGGGTGGATTCATTCCATTCTTTCTAAAATACTATATCTCGTGTCTGGAAAAAGTGAGAGTATTCATTTATAATTTATCTTTAAAGCGCATGTGCATTGGCTTAATCGCTAATATCACTATTAAAGATGTTTTATGTAATTGCAAGGAAATCAAGGTATACATCATGTGACTTAATTTAATAAGCTTGTACTACAAATGTTATATAATGAGCATGTAATTATTGTTTTGCTCTTGAGGCTTTGGTAACTTTATATTGCTAAAGCTATTAATAAATGGTGTATCTGAACTTAGTTTAGTCCCATATGGCTATTTATGTTAGATAACTGGATTTGAAGACATGGATATCTGAAAATTTCTGATTTTCTACTTAATAGTTAACTATTAGAGAAATGCTGGGGCAAATCTAATGCCTGAATATCCTAGAATCTCACTGATGGCAATCAGAACTCGAAAGGTCTGAGGATAGGGATATTCAGAAAAGCTTGTTAAAAGATATTAGTACGCTCATTATATAATATTTGAAGTATAAGCTTATTAAATTAAATCACATAATGTATGACTTGATTTCCTTGCAATTATTGTTTTGCTCTTGAGGCTTTGGTGATTTTATATTGCTAAAGCTATTAATATATGGTATATCTGAATTTAGTTCAGTCCCATATGGCTACTTGTTAAATAGTTGGATTTGAAGACTGGTGGATGTCTGAAAATTTCAGATTTCCTACTCAATAGTTAACTATTAGATAAGTGCTGGAGCTTGACCTGGTATTTTTAAATCTAATGCCTGAATATCCTAGCGCCTCACTGACAACAGCTAGAGCTAGAAACCGGTCTGAGGATAGGGATATTCAGAAAAGCTTGTTAAGAGCTATTAGCATGCTCATTATATAATATAATGTTTTATAAACCAATATTGTCATTTTTTGTACCTATATTTATTTATTTATTTTTAGTGACCAAGAATTTAAAGATCAACATGGACAAGTTCAAATTTGGACAGGTTGTCTCCCTACCATTGTTCCTATCAGCATTACGAATTATGATATCAGTGTTATTGCTTTAGGTGCTGGCCATGTCATCTGCCTGACAAAAGACGGCATTGTTTTTACTTTTGGCAATGGGGAAAGAGGTCAATTAGGTAATGGAAAATTAGATGAATGTGTTAAGCCTCCACAGCAGTTGCACTGTTTAAATAATAAAAATGTTATCAACGTTGCATGTGGGTCGAGGCATTCTGCAGCTATCTGTACAAATGGAGATTTGTACATGTGGGGAGACAACAGTTCAGGACAATGTGCCATTGAACAGGATTGTGTTTCAGAACCCACAAAAGTTACTATTACCCAGCCTGCTATAACATGCAGCTACGGTGTAAGACATGAAGAGAAAATAATAAAAATTGTACAAATAGCTTGTGGCGACATTCACACTTTGGCACTTTCCGATTATCACAACATATGGACTTGGGGTTCAGGAGTACAGTTAGGATTAATGAAGTCAGAAAAAGAAGTTAAACCTTGTAGAATTGATTTTTTACTTAATCGGAGAGTTTTAGCAATATCTTGTGGCAGCCAACATAGTGTTGCGATTTTAGAAAAGCTTCCTCGCTCTGGTCTGGTCGCATCCGAGCAAAAGAATATTATAACTCATAAATTTGATGTAAGTACATGCGCACAATGTCACCAGGATTATTACACGTGTTTAGAAGTTGGCGACGCAGTCTTAATAAACGATGTACATGTGTGTCCTTTGGGTTTGCCCTTGATTAGGAATAATAGTTCCGATAAACTTACAGTTGATGAATTTAGAAAAAGTACTGTTAGTAAAGATACAGACTATATTTCACATTTAACTAAAGAGTCTATATCAGGAGAAATTTTAGAAAAACAGGAAATCGAAAATGACAAAACAATCATTATGGCTCAGGTGGCTAATCCTGAAGAATCCAAGATTGAAAATTTATCCATTAGTGAGCAAATAAATGTTGATAAATTGAAAATATCATGTATATTGGTTGAACAGAGAGAAAATGGTAAGTCTACTACTAATCAGGAATGTGCTGTCAGTAATCCTCAAAATGATCAGACGTATTCTGAGACATCGCATGGAGATGAATTGGCTGGAAGTGAAAATAATTCTATTGAACTGAAAGAAATTCATAAATCTATTGTTAATCAGGAAGGTGTTACCAGTGTTCCTCCTAGCGAAGAGCAGACATGTTCTGAGACATTAAGTGAAGGCGAATGGGCAAAAAGTGATAATTGTTTTTGTATTGTAGAAACTGATAATGTGGACACAAATGTGGGCTCTCCTAAAAAAAGAAGTTGTAGTTTTCTCAATTCTTCTTCAACTAAAGAATTCTTGGCAAAACAACTAGCTTCTTTACAAGATGGAAGCCATGTCGATAAGGAATTGCTTACTGACCCAACTCCAAATTCTGATCCAAGTCAGACCCCTGTTTTGCAAAATAAACTATTATCAGGAGTCAAAAACACTGTCGATAAATTTAGTTTTGTATCCAAAGGCAGCTTAGAGAGCCCATCAAGCAGCCAGGAATCTTTGGATTCAAACGAGTTGCACTCTTCGGAAAAGAAGAAAACACCTTCCAAAATCTCATCCCAAGCTTCAACATTGTCCCAGCATTCGTTTGAAGAAATTTTTTGCACCATGGATCATTTTTCCAATCATTCGTTTCGAAAATTATCCGGTTCCCATGTAATCCTTGATACTGAAGTTTGGACATGGGGTAAAGGAGATTTAGGTCAGTTAGGACATGGTGATACCCTTGATAGGTAAGTACTTTAAAATATTTTAACATTTTTTGATTATAGTTTAAAAAAAAAATATAGTAAATTTTGATGTAATACCGGTATCGGTTTTACATACTTTTATTTATCTTATTCTGTTTGTTTGTCTGTTTGTGAAATGAAATCTTGTAACTCATTTTCACTCACTTTTTAATTTCTAATCTAATTGAAACTTTTAATATTTCTGTGGTGAAAAATTCCACTACAGAAATATTATTTATTATTGGATAATCTCCAGTCTAATAAATGACTAATAAAAATTATTAATATACTTCTGTTAAGTGGTTTGTGTCAAAGTTGTGAGGCGAGAAAGTTTGACACTTTTCAATTGAACTGTATTAATTGGCTATCTATATAAAGATATGTGTAAGAAATTGTGAATCTGGGTCAACGATGAGTGCTGATTCAGCACAAAATATGCATCTTTGGAATCATATCTTTTTCACATGTCTTCGGTCATATGCTTGATACTTATCAATTAAGCTGCAGTTATTGGATATTTATATATACCGAACAGCGATGAAGATATGTGTAAGAGATTGTGATCTGGACCAACTGTTGCATGCTGGTTCAGCAGGAAATGTACATCTTGGGGATCATATTTTTTTTACATCTTTAGTCATATGTTTATGATTACATCCTTCACAAGCTGTTAAAAGCAAATTAGAAACCAGTCCCTAACTTGCGGGAGAGTTTGCGTAGCAAATATTACACTACAGAAATATTATTCATTATTGGATAATCTCTGGTCTAATGGAGGACTAATAAAAATTATTAATTGAAACCTTGTATACATTTTTATTCTTGTTGACAGTAGATTTTTTTTTTAGAGTTTGCAAACAATTTTAGCAAAACGATTAGTTAAAAATTTAAATTGTATATATGATTCTGTACTTTTTATGATACTGCCATTTAGCAGTATTAAATTATAACTAACCTTTCTTTATTCCCATATAAAATTAAAAGGCAGAAAGTAAAAAAAAAAAAATTTCTAAAGAAACATTTTGATTCATATGAATGCGCTAAATAGTAAAAAATGGATTAAAAGAAGGAAAAATAAATTTTCTTCACATTTCACAAATAAAAGCGTGGAGTGTTTATATTTTGAAATTCGTAAGTCAGATTCCCAAAGAATCATTTAAATAAACTTGCAATTAACACCCGCTGTGAATAGATTGATGCTTATATAAGAAAGCAGGCCAGATTCTTTGGGAATCTAACTTGTGAATTTTTAATTAAATGCAATTGTGTATGCTTTTATTTGTGAAAGCTGTAGAAAATTTAGTTTATATTTTCTAATGCATTTTTTTATATTTTAATCCATTTATGTAACTAACATCCTTTAGTGCATTTACGTAAGTTTTTTTTATATTTTTTATTTGAACACTGTTTTATCATCTTGGCTATTCAAATAGTGTTATTTGTAGAAGTTCAGCCTGTGGGTTTAGCGAAAGTAATGAAAGTAGCAGATTGGATCATTCTTAGCTGAGTATAGCAAAAAAAAACTCTTGATTTGGTAAATTGAATTGAACTGCCACGTTTCACTTTGCAACAAATATTTCCAAATATCACATAACCTCTCTTGTAATTAACCGTATACTTATTATTTTTTATTATATGTAGGAGATGATATTCTGCAAATTGCAAAGAAAGTGCAAATCATAAATAGAATGGTTTTTTATTATTGTTATTAAGATTATTTAGGAATAATCCTTGATATCAAGGTTGATTCTGGATAATTCCAGATACTAAGATTGGCAGCCATGTTTTTTTTTTATTATACATTTTTAGGAGCATAGTTCTCCCATAATCCAGATGAATATGTTTTACTTATTAATATTAAAATATATCAATAAATTGATTATAAATTTCTGTTAACCTTAAAAAATAGCAATAAATGTATTATAAATTCCATTCACAGAAATGACACAAAACTATGACAATAAATTTTAAATAAAATAAATTTAATAATTCAAGGTTCAGGGAATATAATTTTAAAGGATTGTTTTTAACAAAAAGTGATTCATATTGGCAACCTGAAATCCCTTATGGTCTGCAAAATAACCACAAATGTATCTTTGTGTTCGTGCATGCGTTGCCACATAAATCCTATTAAATAAGATTGGAGATGTTGTTGTGCAGTTCTCCAATGCTTCTTGTTTCATCGTTTGGCTAGACCCCATAGTCCTTTGATATTTTGCATATTTCACAGTTATATGCAGGTCCACAAAGTTATATCTGTGATTCACTTTAAAATGTTCTTTTTCTTTCTAGTGATATTTTGCTTACGCAAAAATTATTACCATCTTACATTAATTGTAAAATTTAGTTGCCATAATTGTAAGTTATTTTGAGGAAAAAAAAAAGATTCATACATTATGCAATCAAAGTTTTAGTTATATATTATACTATTAATAATTAATTTTAAAGTTTTACGTTGAGTGAAATTTGTATTTTTTTTTGGCACGGTATCTTTCTTTTATTTTCGATCATGCTTCCTTTGGTTTGAATATCTTTGAAACAGATTATGATTTAAAATTAGCAAATACTGTACAGCAAATGATATTTTATACATATATTTAGTGACTTTGATTGCATAATTTACAAATCATTTTTTTTCTCAAAATAACTTCGAATTACGGCAACTGAATTTATAAATGAATCTACAATGATCGTAATTTTTGTTGTAAGCAAAATATCACTAATAAGAAAAAGAATATTTTAAGGAGAATCATAGATATGCATCCACATATTGTTGTAGTTTTGTGTTATATCTGCGAATGGGATTTATAATACATTTATTGATATTTTTTAAAGTTAACAGGAATTTAGATACTTTGGGATAATCCCAGATAGCAAAGTTAGCAGTCATGTTTGTTTTTTATTATACATTTTTAGCGGCATAGTTATACTGTAACCATAATGCATAAGTTTACTTGTTAATATTAAAAAATATCAAATCAATTATAAATTCCTATACAAAATAGCAATAAATGTATTATAAATTATATTCACAACATTTAATTAATTACATTTTTTAAATATCGTATCCTAAACATTAAAGGTTTTTAAGCAAGCAAAAAAACCACCAGGGGGAGTACTTTTACAGCCATGGTTATTCAGCAACTTGTGCAAAGAACCCTACAAGTGCTTTATAATAACTGTTCTAGGGAGAACAGTGACTATTCTTATGGATGCTATTAAAGAAAATGTGGCTGATAAATCTATGATTTACTCTGATAACTGGAAGGCATTGGACATTATAAGGTAAATCGCAGATATAACTTTGTGAAAATCCTCATGCAGATATTTTAAAAAAAAATCTCTATAGCTTGAATTATTAAATTTATTTTATTTAAAATTTGTGGCTATTTCTGTTAATGGAATTTATAATACATTTTTTTTTTTAAGTTAGTAGGAATTTACAGTAGATTTATTGAATATTTTTTAATATTAAAAAGTAAAAGATATTCATTAGAGTTACAGGATAACTATGTCACTGAAAATGTATAATAAAAAAAACATGGCTGCCAACTTTGGTGTTGGGATTATCCTAAAGTACCGTACATTATAATTGGTTTATTAATATTTTTTAATGTTAATAAGTAAAAAGTATTTATTAGGACTGCGGGAGAACTATGTTCGTGAAAATATATAATTAAAAAGAAAAAAAAAATTGCTGCCAACCCTTGGTGTTTGGAATTATCCGCAAGTACCGACTAATAAATCTATTCCTATTTTTATGAATGATGTGATACACTGTGACTTCTCCTTAAACGGAGTCAGGAATCTCTCAACAACTATGCCCAGATAAACCTATTAGCCACTCTACCCTCCCCCACCCTAAGTTTTCCCATAATCTGCTCCATCCTATTTCCACTACATAATCTTTGTCAATTCTAAGACCTTTATATATATATCTAAATCCCCCTTATCTTTTTCCAAACCCAGCATAAAAATCAATAACCCACTTTCTATATAATCACTTTGTTCATATTTATTCTTCCATAACTTCAGTATTTCTACCCTTTCTGCTTTTAAGCATTTACATTCAATTAACAAATGCCTAATATTTTCTATGCCTTCGTTACACAATTTGCAGACTAAATCACCCATATTTTTTCATTTACATGTATATTCTCCTGTTGCTAAAGATCCCATTCGAGCCTTAAACAATAAACTACTTTCCTTGGTATTATCATAAATTAACTCACGCCAATGTTCTGGCTACTTCTATATATATTTAAACTCTTTTTACTCTCCATACTAGTTCTCCATCTCTCCAACTTCCTCTTCTTTATTAATGCATCTATTTTTTTTATCCCATTCCTTACCACTATAACACGCAACAATCCTCCTGACACAATCATCCCATCTTTTGTACAAGTATACTGATATAAATTCTTTATCTAAATCTTTTTCATACCACATTACCTTTCTCACCCATCTTGTTGCCTGCCCTTTATTTGTAATTCAATTAAATACTATTTTGGCTATTCTTTTATTATCCATAAACTGCAATCTACCAAACATTTTCATTTTACTTTTTGCATCTCCCATATGAAACCTTGACCATCCCATTTCTCCTTGAATTGCCTCCCTTGCTGTACACACATCTGCATCTAATATATGTCTTCCTACTTCACTTTGTACTTTTTCTAAATAATCTAATACCTCTTTACTAACACATAACATATCATTACCATATGTTAATCCTGCTACTGCAACTCCCATATAATTCTAGCTACATCATATTTATTATATGAAAACACTGTTAATTTCTTTATCAATCTCTTTCTTTTCTTTGCTTCATTTATCAATTTTTTCTCCCATTCATCCAAGCAATTTTTCTGATTACTTAAGATAATTCCCAAATAACTATATCTATTCACAATTTTATATCCCCCAATAAAAATTCTATATCTTCTCTTTCCCCAGTATTAACCATCATTATATTTGATTTTTCTTCACTAAATTTAATCCCCATCTCTTTACCCATCCTTGCTCATGTCCTCAGCATAACTTCCATATCTTGTCTTTTTTCTGCCATCTAGTGTAAACTTGTGTAATCAATAAATACTTTGGGGCAGTACTTATTAAATTCCTATCCCAGTACTTTTTTATCTATATCTCCAATCCTGGCCAAAATGTCTAACAATGATAAAACAATTATATTCTCAATATTATATAAATCAGGATTGGGAAATTTCTCCAGTAATAAGAATTGTTTATAATATTTTTCATAGGTTTTTGAATATTCGGGAGCTGTAGAAAATGTTATTTAATGCAGTAATCGCAATAATCACTTTTAGAACTAATTTTGGTGAGAACGACATAAGTCATCAAATATTGAAGCACTAACAATAAAATCTATGTTAGTAACATTTTTAACATTTATCATTTAAATGCTAAAAATTTGAAGTTTCTAAATATTGGTCTTTTGCTTATGTACAAAATAAAATATTTTAATATTGGTACATACAGTATTATTATTATTAATATAAAAATTTTTAAGAAAAAATGGCAGTAAAAACTAATATTGTCTCGGCAGTTACACAGAGTAGCTTTGGGAGCCACGTGCTGTTTGCGAACTGCAGTTTATCCAGCGTTGATATAAATAATTATGTTAAAATACATTGCAGAATCAAAACTAATAACATTAAACAATGTGATGTAAAATGGTTTTCCTTCGACTAGATCAGTATATCTCAGGAACCAGGTTTAACAAATTCCTACATGTGAAAGGGGGACAACTTATCTAATTTGTATTCCTTACTTTCAAATCATTATTAACTCTGTTTTATGTCTCCTTTTTTTCTCTTCCTATTTTATAATTGATATAAACTGTTTCCTTAATTCAACTGTCCTACTCTCAATATTTCTCATTTTTGTTTAAAAAAACTTTCGTCCCCTTCATCTTGATGTTTTTCCCATTCTCTATATATAATTTATTCTGATCCTTTTTCACCAGCCTACATTCCAAAAATAAATGATCATTATTTTCTCTCCCATCTCATTCATTACATCCCCAGTTCAAATCCTTATTCTATTTTTTGTTGTCTTTCCCCAATATCTAAAGTTCCTGACTTTGTGCCAAGAAACAGTAAGCCTCCTTTAGTCATTATCAAGCATCCTTACACATTTTATATATATTTTTATTCCTATAAACTCCAAAATATTTTTTTATTCATTTCTGTAACTCTGCTTATTTTATTTTTATCTATCCATCCTTTCTTCCTATTCTTCATAATTATAACACCTGTAATTCAATCTCTTCACATTTGTCATATAAATGTATAGAAATTAATTTACTGTCTATTACTTTTAGATTCTGGAGAATCTTTTTTGCTAACATGTTTTCTGTTGTCTTCACATAATCCAATTGAACACTGTTAAAAGTGGTTTGAAATCAACCCCTATTTAGTGAGAGAAATGGTATAATGGATGCAGAGATTTAAACGATCTTTCTCTGCTTCTGAGCAATGGCTGTTTGTGAAATTCATGCATAGTGTGATAGGATGATCTGAGCAGCATTCAATACTACGGAATTGAGATGAAGAATACACTAATAATGAGAGACAAAAACGTGCGCTGTTTTTACGATTTTCGTTCGTATATTAATACTCTTCCAAATATTCCTAATGTGTTTGTAATTTCAGTAAAAGTGAAGTCTGTTTTTTTTTTTTTTTGAATAGTTTCATTTGCAGTGCACAGTTCGTCTATTAATGTATATCTACCTTTTTTTAAAATTTTATAAAAAAATTTCTTGAATTCCTGAGCGCGACTTCTTTAGGTATATTTCAGTAACATACGTTCTGGAAATTTCTATAACAAAAACTAGCCTTCCCTCAGAGTAGATCGTCCTACTGCTTGCATTTTATAAGTGAATTGCGTAAAGCAGTTTATTTGATTTCTGAATCATAGCAATAGTTGATCGCTAAGGCTAGGTCAACTTAGCAAAATGATTAGCCCACACAGAGGCAAAACTTCATACAGTAACGTCACTCAGTGCAATCCAGAGTAATCAATAGATGTAGGAAGGTTCGCGCATAAAATCCCTATCTAGTGCCTACTCATCCAATATCCCCAGACTAGTTTCTAGCTTGTGGCTTTCATCAGTGAGGAGGCTTGGATCTGAGAGCACTGCAGCTCACTGATGAAAGCCATAAGCTAGAAACTAGTCGGGATATTGGATGACTAGGCACTAGATAGGGATTTTATGCACAAACTTTTCTGCATCCATTGATTACTCTGGCTTGCACTGAAATGCAATTATGTCAATGTGGAACAACTAATGTGTAGACAGTATCCACTTTTGATTTACCCTCAAATGATAAGTTGAAATAATTTTTTTGTGCTTCTGAAGTGAAGAGAAAACACTTTATAGCAGGTATACCTGATCCACTTTGTCAGTATTAAGTGTTAGTTTGTGAAACAAATAGTCTCACCATGGAAACCAGACCTCTTCTTAATGAATTCTTGGTTGAAGGCAGTAAATTATGTATTTGTGTTGATGCTTATGAAAATGTGCTAGTGTTGTTTGTTTATATTATTAACATTATAATTACTTAAATTAACATTTTATTCGCTGATTAAATTTTTTGCCATCCATCTTTTAATTTGTTTATCATTTAATTTTTATTAATGTAAAATTTAAAATTGATTTTTAAGGCCTCAGCCATGTTGCATTAAAATGTTGAGCAGCAAATGCGTTGTCAAGGTAGCTGCCGGTGCTAATCATACCCTGGCTCTCACAAGTGATTCTCAGGTATAGTTGTTTAATTTTGCAAAGAAGAATTATGTAAAGATGATACATTATATAAATAATAACATGTTTTATAAGTCCTTGCGCAGTTTTAAATTTAAAAGCTCAATGATTGCGTTATAAACTATAAAATAAATTATTTAAATAAATTTATATGAATAAACAGTACTAACATACACTACACTTTATATAATTCAAACATAATATTTTATTATTTCAAACACAGTTGACAGTCTTCTTCAGAATTCTTTCCACTATTTAGAAAGAAAAGAAAAAAAAAATTACTATGAATTATTGTAATGAACTTTGATTATTACATGGTCACCATTTCATATGCTACACATACTGTTAATAAGAGTACCAAACTCTTCATACAGTAGTGCCTCCAAGTGCAAGCCTTTGTAATCAATGAATGCATGAAGGATTGTGCATAAAATTCCTATCTAGTGCCTACTCATCCAACATTTCCAGACTAGTTTCGTGGCAGCACTACTGCATGGAGAGTTTGGTACTCTTATTAACAGCATATTTGTCCATATGAAATGGTGATCATGTGATGTTTTGTTGGTTTTATATCTATTCTACCCATAGGATAATGATGACTGGTTTTTGAAAAACCAAACACACCAAAATGTATTCATGCAGAACTGTATTCAGATCTATATGTCTATACAAGCAAATGAGCTTGGGTTAGGTTGTAAACATTATGGTGTTTTCATCTTGGGATCCTAGCTTTATAGTTAAACAAATAAGTAAAAGGTTGCTGTTGGAGGATTGTATTGTATCCTAAGGTCTCGGTACAGTTCTCTCAAATCCAAGGTTTCTCACTGAGGGGATGTCGGATGAATAGGCACTAGATAGAGATTTTTTGCACATACTTTCCTACATCTATTGATTACAGAGTCTTGCACTTGGTGGCACTACTGTATGGAGAGTTTGGTACTCTTATTAACTTTGATTATTGTAGTTTTAGCATATCGGTTAAGAAGACAGCTTCTTATTTAGTCATTGCACATGCCTTAGTGCCAGATTGTTTATCGTGGAATTATATCAAAAGGGTTTCATTTGTAAATTTTTGTTTTTAACTAAAGATAAGGCTAACCATAGGCTCAAAGACCATAGGGGTATAACATTGTCTTCACCTGCAGTAAAGATTTATATTATAATATTAATTTTTACAATCAGATCTTGAGGGTTTCTGACCTTATCAGAGTATTATAGTACGAGGCACCTCTTTTATCAAAGCCCCTGGCCTACCTGATCTATGTCTGTTGTGAAAATGAAAAGCAACCAAAATATATTATCATTTGCTAAAAGTAACTATGGTTCTTTTTGTTCAATTTTATTGAATCAATATGTAAATAAGCAAAATAAAATACATATAATGCAAAAAATTATATTCTATTTTTTTGAATTTTTTTTTTTACGAATTCTGATTCAAAATAAATAAAAAAAATTTACGAAGTGAATCTTGACTTGATTATATTGGTGGTGAAGCAATATGTCCATATTTGCAAATAAGATAATAATTTTCATAAATATCTAAGTTTTTTTTTATTCTATATAAAAGAGATCCCACATAAAACCATTGTATCTGGTCATGCTTTTTCTTAGGCTGTCTTTGCCTCTGACATTTAATCTTACATTAAACTTAAAATTATAATTGTTGAATAGCAAATGAATATTTTCACAAAGTACGTTGTGTTTAAGAGTAAAATCTGCAACTATTTTTAATTCTTTTATAATTTAGGTTTTCAAATGTTGTTTTTTTTATTGAAATATTGTATCATATACATTTTAAGATGTTTAAAATTAAAACTGGACAATGTCTATTTGCATAATATATATATAATTATTAATAAATCCAGCACTTTCGCATTAAATTTGAGACAAGGGAGGTCACTTCCTTTTTTCTGTCCTATTATTGTAATTATGCCATTCCTCTTTATCATTAGGCCTACAGATATACAATATTCCTTTTTGCCTGTGATATCAGATATTAATGTGATGAGCTATCTATCAAATGATCTAATTCAGGGTGAAATTTAAATTCACACTACATATGAACAAAACTTCATTTACTACGTTCAACAAATAATCACCATAAGATGAGCATAAATGATTATTATATATTTGCAAACATTCTGACAAAGTGAATATTTAGATGAAAAAAGTTTCTTTTTTTTTTTATCTTACATATATATATATTGTAATAGGCACACACACCATTACATTATTTATTTTAAAAAGTAGAAATTAAAAAGAAAAGTTTGCATATAAAAACTTCTTTTTTAAGACATAAAAATTGAAAGTTAAAAGTCATTTAAACTTTATATATATATAATCGCACAGATGAAAAATTATTAAAAGAAAACTTAAAAATTAGTATTTTAAAACCAAATTTTAAGAAAAAACTCAAAGGATTTAAAGATAAATATATATCGGTAAAAAGAATGTACAGTTTAATTAATTCTATTGTATAAAATGGAAATGATTATTTAAATTAATAAAAGTAAACTAGCCCTTGGGCATTCCAACATTTATAAGTAAAGGTCAGATAGGAGAAAAACAATAGGAGCATAATAGCCAATGAAAGAAATCCCTCAGGAAACGGACCTCAATCATCATCGATGATGTAATGTCCATTGGATCCGAAAGTTTACATATAAAAGAAAAAGTTTGGAAGTAAATTTTTAGTGAGTGAAGAAAAATTAAGAGAAGACGGAGATGTGTTAAGTCAGAGAGTTGGAGGTGAAGGGATTGAAAGATACACTTTCAATTCTTTCAGTTGTTATAATAAAATAAGAAATGAAACATCGTTTTTCCTATATTGAGGACCACAGGATCATCGGGGGATTTTACGCTGGATTCCAAACGGCAAGCAACTGTAAAGGATGAACTTTTCTAAAACAGTAAGAACTATATAATTAATGAACATTTCTAAAACCGTAAGAATTTTATGAACTCTAATGAATATTAATTTGAAAACAATAAGAATTCTAAATTCTAAACCTTTCAGTAAATAATACAAATAGAATCCTATCTTACCAACATAAATTAATATTAATAATGTTATTTGATGTATTATTTTTTTTTATTTAAAATCATTTCCATTTATTTTTTTTTTGTTCTTTTTAAGTTTTATGATTTTGGTTTTTCGTTAAACTAAACTTAAGTCGGGCGTGAATGGCTGCATAGATTTGCAAAGTTATGTTAGTTTAAGGGAGGGTAATATTAGGTTATTTGTTTCATAGTTAAATTAGGTCAATGGATTAGATATATTGGGGTAATTAGTAGATGTAGTATGAGGTTCGCTACGTGCAGGATCGCATATTACGCCTCACACACCCTTTTTGCCTATGGAATGGTATCGTAAGTCAGCAAAAAGGACTGCAATCCCTTCCTATGGAGTTTTCTTTTTTTTTATTGTTCTTCTTGCCAGACAGATGTGACATTCCTGTACTGGACAAGAAACAATGTCTTCTTAACCATGCTGTTCAGATGTGCATTCCTGACGGTGTGGTATTTTGTGCTGTTGTATTCATACTGCATTGAATACATCGATATATCAGATGGATTGACGTTGGTTTGGCTGCAAACTTTTGGCCTAAGGTTAAATCAGGGATAAAATATTTTTCTTTTCAAATGCAATCTATATAGTTTATTCATACTCGACATTTAAATAATCTATTAAATTCATCTGTGCGAACTTCAAAATAAAAGTTAAAAATGTAGTTAAATGCTAAAGTAAACATACTAAAATAATAATGCTAAATTTTATATATATGTGCGTAAATAAATGTTTGTGTGTTAATTACTGGCAGTGGCTTATTTTATATTTTTTTTATATTTAAAATATTTTCTGATTTATAAATCTCAGCATTTCACTGTGCTAACGGTCGGAATAAAAAATATATGTAAAATAAGATCTTAACAGCACATATCTGCCTACTCTATGGTTCAAGTGGTCTAGTGGCACTCTGTAGCGGCAGATACGGTAAGACTGTTAGCTTCGATTATCTCCCCGATCGATATAATATATATATACGAGTGTGTATGTGTATATAATTATCAAATACTCACTCAGATATTTGCATCATATCCGAAGGTAAATGTTAATAGACAAATATATAAAACGTAGTTAATGAATATAATTTATTAGCTAGTCACCCATTTTAGAGCATGCAGAGAAACTTCATCACTATGCGGTATTTAATTCTGTAGCTGGGAATTTTTCAGATGATCCAAAATGTATTACATCAGTCCTTAATTCATCCATCAACACTGACAATTAATATTCAAAATAGAAATGCATATTCTATTCAACAGCAAAAAATATCAATACTCTTGAAATGAACGAATGATATAAAACTTTCTCAGAAAGGTGAATTTGTGTGCAGTGTTCGCTGAATGTTTGCATTATACTGATTATTGTAAAGATGATCTAAAGAAGTTTACTATTAGTTACTTTTCATTGGGAAGATATGGCTTTGGATAGAATACAATTAAGGGCCACAATTAAACAAGGTTTTGAAAATTTTAAGAAAAACATGCTTGCTATAGAAGAAATGAAGACAACATCATAAAATATTAAATAAACAGTTTAATGAACATGTATGTCTGTATGCTGATGTATTTGGGTTTCGCAGAATATTTTCTATAGTCATCTTAAATGTCTTTCTATTTTTTTTTAATTGTAATGGTCGTACTCATTTACACGTTACTGCCGCTAACTTATAAATTGTACGCTGAATCGAATTCCATGAAACTAATTACTAAATATATATATATCCATATTTAAATATTTTATTTATATAGCACGATGTTTTTATATAAATTATAAATAATAACGTAGCTTAGAAAGACTTTATCTTGTATTTGGAAAGGAGAGTATTCAATTTAAATAGCGTTCCATCTGTAAAGCACATGTGCCGTGGTTTAAGCTACATTATTATTTATAATATATTTATATTAAAAATGTATATAATAGATAAAAATTTTACAATTTTAATAAGCACATAATCAAATATGTAATGTTAATAATATAAATCTATTCATGGAACATTTTAAGTTTTCAAACATTACAAAGTAGATTGGCATTGTTCCAACAAAAAGGTGGATATTATTTACAATTTCAAGTAAAAATGATTTTTAGGAATCTGGCTTGTGAATTTTTTCCGACTTGGATTGTTCCAGGAATAGATTTCTAATAGATAAAAATATACTCGGACAATGTTGGAAATTTTCAAAATATATTTCTACTTACATTCTTTACATGTGGATGATCTCAGGTTGGGGTGGTCTAAAGATTTCATTTCACATTAGATAAGTCATATATAAAGAAATAACATGGGATTATTATATTTTTGTATATATGTTCCAACTTGTCTCTACGCAGAGCAAAATATGACTTACAATGAAGGATATTATTAAAATTTAATATTTCTTTTTGAATAGAACGAATAATAAACCGGCTTCCTTGTTTTTGTTTGCATATAAAAATCTGAGAACTAAAATTAATGTATAAAATTATGTAGAAATTTTTTCTTCAAATGCTTCCTTGTTAATCTGAACCAGTATTTTTAAATAAATTAGTTAATTTGCATATATATATTTGTGATTTTCTGGAAAGCTAATTTTTATAATTTTAAGTAACAATTTTATAGTAAAAAATATGATCAAAACAATCAGAAAAAAATCATTGTATATATATACGAATAAATATATTAAATACTTGCAGTCATATACACAGTATGTCCCCGTGAAGATAACCAGTTCTCTCTTTAAAAAGCCTGCATCACCATCTCCGAATCAACACACATTATATATCACATGATCACCATTTCCTATGCTTACACAAGCATTGAAACAGTAGCAAAATCTCCATGCAGTAATGCCACCCAATGGCTGCTGGAGGGTTGCATTATATCCTAAGGTCGAGTTGCAGTGCTTTCAGATCCAAAGTTCCTCACTAATGAAAACCAGAAGCTGGAAACTAGTCTGGGGTTATTGGATGAGTAGGCATAGATAGGGATTTTATGCACAACCTTCTTGCATTCATTGATTACTAAGGTTTGCACTGGGTGGCACTACTGTATGAAGATGTTTGCTTCTGTTTTCACATTTTATACGATGATGTAGTTTAGCTATTCATAAAATTTTTAACACATTAGTGTGTCTGGACCACAAGTCTTAAAATGTGATGGTGAGTTTGGTATCTTTTTGGATTGTCTTCAATACTCTCCCCGCGATCACGAAATCTTTCAAAACTACTCGAAAATATTTTTGTGACTCACAGCTTCACTGCCATATACAGACCAAATCATTTCACATATTTCAATAATAGTTTGCCCAATTTAAAACAAAATGTAATGTTAGCAAATTCCATCGTGAGTTAAGGTTGAAACATATAGTGACATTTCATATCGTAACTCATGATCCAGATATGCTAGCACCTTAACATTTTTGAGGCAAATAGCTAAACTGCATTACTACGTAACGGTTATTGATTTAAAGATGGCTGCAGGCAACTTGGTGAAAGAACCAATCATTTTTGTACTGAGACACACTGTGTGCATAGTCTTTGTAATTTTCTAATATAATACCATATATAACTACTTATGCAAACACATACCATTTCTGTATTTTCATATATTTTCTGTTTTTAGGTTTATTCATGGGGAAGTAATACTTACGGGCAGTTATGTCATAAAGAATCTCCTAACATTACACCGCATTTAGTTAAAGTAAGTTTATTATAGAATAATAATTTAGTATTATAAAATACACTGTTCTCCTACATTTACCATCCATGGTTTCAGTAACGCCACAATTTGGAAGAGTATTTAATAAAAAAATCAATAAATTTCAATTCATTATTTTATATGCACTTATACAATCTGGATCACGGATCATCTCTAAATCAGCCGTTTTCTCATCTTATGTACTGAGTCAACCATATTGTTGTTTCCTCTAGATTTATCACTTTTATTTTATTTTTTTAATAACTGCATTTTTATTCTTTATTAATTTTTTTCTTATGTTTAAATACATTATGATCCAGTGAAAAGGTGACTAGCGATTGGTTATTTGTCCAAGCTGTCTACAGCGCCATCTCTGAATCAACTTGTGTTTTGCGCAATGGCATAGTTTATTTATTCACAACAACAATTTTAAGATACTAGTCTGTTTGGATCATGAGTTAAAACATGAAATGTGACATGTGTTTCATACTTCAATCCACAGTAGAACATTGCACCAAGATTAAATTTTGTTTTAAGATGGTTAAAATGGCTACCAAAATGTTTGAAGTAATTCAAACTATTTCTGGCAGTGAATTGCAAGAATGTTTTTAAATAGTTTGCAAAATTTCGCTGAAAGCCAGTGTACAGAAGACCGTTATATTTCATGTCATGACTTATGATGCAGAATAGTGTCTTAAAATTTTATGTGGTGAATAGTTAAATTATGTTGTGATATAACACAAGCATTGACTAAGAGATACTATTGCCAACAGCTTGGAAAGAATACCAGTCACCTTTTCATTAGGACTTGTTCTGTATATATGGTAGATATTACGACTCCATTATTACAGCGAGTTATTACTTGTCCATATGTATATATACTCATTATGTTCTACTATGTCACTGAAAGCTAATTTGAGTTTTTGTATCACTTGGAATTATCAATCACAATCCAAATCAAAGTGTCATAAAGGAATCAGGTTTTGAGCCTGTTAAAAAATTTTTTTCAATCGCTTGGGAGTTTATAAGAAATTTGAGTACTGGAAATGACAGAACTGGATTATCATTCATGGATCCTGGGCTTCTGAGTTTGTCACTCTACCACTGCACCAAATCATGCTGGGTAGAATCTTGGTAGTGGGAAAACTAAAAAATAATTACAAATGTTTAACTTTAATTGCAAAATGGCAAGTCTTATGCAAAGTGTGCGATGAGTAAATGAGTTTATGACTCATAGTATTTTAAGAGATGGAACTTGATACAGCATTGAAAAGAAAATTAAAAGTGAATAATAGATACAAGAAAAGAATAATATAGGAACTTTTAAAAATTACAAATGAGAGCAACTTAATGATTATTTTATTATTCATTGCTTAAATGCATGTAAAACGCAACGTAAATGTTACTCTTAATTTGCATATTATGATTCAAATCATATTACATCTTTATTCGCAAAATGTTTATATATTTATATAACTTTGATATCATAGGAATTACATATGTGAGTTATTAGTAATTATAGTGATTAGATAAATTGGTTATTATTTTTTATTTAATTTACAAGTAAAGAACTTTTTTAAAGCACTACTGTTTTCGGACATGATCATCGGCTTTATTCGAAGTGTGAAGTTTAATGTGTTTGAGTCAATACAAAATGTTTAACCGTGAGAACATATCTCTCTGGTAATTGATTTAATCTAAAGAAAGTATATGCTATTTGAAAAACTGCTGAAGTGTTACCAATGGAATAAGAAAAAGGAATGGGTTACGGCAATTTTTGTTTTGATTCTGATGGTTCATTTTTGGAAAATATAAGTAAACCTAATGATTTTCTGATAATAAGTCTTGTTTATGATTCTAAATAAGATTTTGGTTGTAAAAGAGATATGAAAGGAATTTATTAGAAACAAAATCGTAAAAATGTTTTTGGAAAATTGTAAAATTATTTCAAGCTGCCTTTAAATGCAGTTTATTTTCAAGTGAAGGAGGGTTGCAAGAATTGGAAGAACTATTAAATCTTAAATGGTTTATTTTCGAAATTTATGAAGTTAAAAGAAAAGGTAAACGGAGAATTGATTTGAAAAATGGACAGGTACTTTAGTATAAAGATGCAACCATTGAAAGCATAAGTGGAGTAGGATTCTTTATAAATAAAATGTGGAAGAATAACATTGAGAAGATGGTTGATATATTAGACAAAGAAGCAAGATTCATTATTCAAACTTAACAGAAGACATCAGATGCAGATAATTCAGCTTTATCCTGTGACAAGTTTTCATGCTGAGAAAGAATTAGGGGAATTTTATATAGATGTAGAAAATGCATTTGCTTTTTAATAAATTATTACGGCATTAATGATTCCATAAATATACCATCAATTTTTTTCCCCAAATATGACTCATTAATTTCTGTATATAAAAAAAATAAACCAATTGCATACATTGTTACTTCTTGTTTTACTTTTTATAAACCATTTCCATTTTAATATATTCATTCATATATGGGGTTCTCTAAAATGCTTTTGAATATGTCAACATTTTAAAATTGTCTTGGGAAATTTTTATATTAGAATTGGAAACGATTGAAAGATGAAAGCGCTGTAGATAAATTTGGTTATAAGTGGCAGAAATAAGAAAAAACAGACTCGTGGAATTTGCAAGAAAAAATAACCACATATTATGAATTGAGGAAAATGGAATGCAGAAACGGACATAGAAGTATCCAAATGAAGGCACGTCTGAATTGGATCATATTTTGGCTAATAGAAAATGTGTATTTGAAGATTATAATGTTCTTAAGATTCAAGCTCTACTCTTTTGCAAAAGATTCCTATTCTTTTACATATTCTTCTGCCACATATCAGAAAAGAAGTTGCCTCACAGAAAATTGATAAAAAGCTGGTATGCAAATCAGACCTGCCAATAACTCAAAATAGAAGTTTATTACCAGGCTTGTTTCAAATCGAGATACTCTTTCTGGATGTTCAACCGAGAATTTTTTCAAACAACCAAAGAATTATTCATAAAAATAGACTTTTGTCAAAGTTCCAAACAACTTTATTTTTGAGATTCAATCAACCATAAAAACAGTCAGGTTTGATATTTCTATTTGTTAGTATTATCAGCTTCAGCCCAACCTATGGACATTGTGTTTATCTGCTTCATAAATGGAATGTATCAGCCATTAGTCTTTGTAGATATTGACAAACACAAACCATGAACCACAAAGATAATGACTATCAAATCTATGATTACACAGCAGAATTGAAAAATTTTATAAAACCACTCATGGGTTTATTTTCTAGTTACAGTTTTCACAGATTATGATATTTTATTAATAGTTATGTTGTCTTAAAAAAATCCATAATCTATATATAGAAATATAATTCTTTTTTTTTAGTTAGTATCAGGTACTCTTATATGGGACATTGCAGCAGGAAGTCATCATTCCCTTCTCCTAGCTGATGGGATAGGTTTTCAGTCAGTTGTTTACTACTGTGGAAAACCTTACAGGTAACTAGCAATCTTTTTTTAATTATTATATATTTTTGTCATTTATTTAAGTACTGCTTTGTTCGCTCTTTCTTGTTTTTGCTACTCCCATTATCGATTATAAAATTATGTATGTGAAGTTGATTTAATCTGTTCTGAGTTCAGTTGAAGACTGACTGAGAATAACTTTTCTCGGGGTAAATGAAGTGTGCGACTGATTTTAATGCCAAATAATTTAATGGGCTCTATATAAATTAGTGGTGATAATAAAATTGCTAAAAAAATATCCAGCGATTATTTAAAAATGGCTGATAATCAAGTATAAACTCTATTTTATATATATATCTAGCATATGGATTTTTTTTTTTAAGACAGCTTAACCATTAATAAAATATCGTAAAAGAATCTATAGAGATTCCAACTGGAAGATAGAATCTATTATATCTCAACTTCCAGTAGATTTTATTAATCAACCTAATATATCCAAGAATGAGATTAGGTTAAAAAATAAATAATATAAAAGATGGCCAAACTCAAAGCAGAATAAGTAACGAGGACAACTTTTCATAATATATATATACTGTAACGGGATGGGGTAATGAAGTGGTTAAAAGATTTGAACCGGGTGATACCTGGGTTGGATGGCAAAACAGCATCACTCCCAGTGAATTTAAAATAAAATATCAATAATTTACAAAAGTATATATAAGTATAAAATATGTTGTAAGTGCATAAGATTAGAGAATCTCCGAGAGATCAACTAAAAGTATAATTAACCATCAACCAGCAGTATCAAGTAAAAATAATTACAAGTACTACTCAAAATACCAACCATCCATCATCATGAACGATCCATCAAAAGAAATCAATGCAGTAAATCAACAGTCCATCTTGTGGCTGGATTTGAACAATAAAAAATATAAATCAACAGTCAACCTTGTGACTGGATTGGAAATGGGTCTTCTTTAGACCAGGCTAACTATTGAGCCTGTGCCACCTGGGGCAATTATTTAAACGTAACTTAGATGCACCACTTAAATGCTTATCCATTAGAATACACAATAATCAGAAATCGAAACAATAATGCTGGGACATTAAAACATGCTGATCATCATCAATGCTCTGGCCACTTGTACTGGCCAATTATAAACTTAAATTTTTAATACGACTCAACTAAAATTAAAGGTAGTGCATAGGCTTTAAAGAATATAATCTTATGTGCCAACAAGGATGATGATGATTGATCATCTCTGGATCCCCAAAAGCACTAAATACACATCCCCATTAATAGATCTATCCCATGCACGAATCTAGCTCAGAGAACATAAGCTCTATTACTGTATGTGACCAAGAAATGATGATTTAATACAATTTTAACAATTAAATACAAGTTTATTATTAACAAAAAAAACGAAATTAATGTCTTATAGGATAAGGGTTCTGATTTTGAAAAGTATACAAAATTATATACACAACTAAAGTTTTTACATTGATTTACAATATTTCTTAATAAGTATCTATAAATGCATGCATATATCCATACACAGATGTGCGTTTTATAATATGCAATGAAAACCCTTCAATTAACATAAAATAATTATTAAAAAAAAAGATTAAATTCCACATGTGTGTGTGCATGTATATATGCACACTGACTTTTACCTATTTAAACTTGTTACAATAATATTATATTTTTTATAATTAATTCAATATTGAAAGTATATAGAATCATGTTGCTTAATTCTTTCATAAAGTTTAACATCCTTTTTTTTTCTTTTTGATTTTAATTCAGACAAAATTATGCTTCCATTTAAGTTATATATTCTTCTTTTAATGTCATTTTTTATAAAGAATTACCAAAATAATTTCTTTAAATATATATATCAAATCGTCTTTTTCGGGGACATTTGACTCAAGCAAATTATTTACTTGTTTCGCTTTAAATTATTAATTTATAATTTTAAAAGTCATTTTAAGGAATATTAAAATAAAATAACTCACTATACATACACATGATGTGTTTATCTGTGGTTCCCTGCGTGTATAGATAAACAGCAGCATAAATACACCAATTTCTTCAAGCTTCCTCTTGGTAAGCTTGGTTTTTGGTCCATCAGAAAAATATAATGCAGGTTTGTTGTCATCATCAGGTAAAAGTATATAATTCAGGTATGGTTGGCTTTTTCCCTTTAGCAGTTGGTTGCCTAGCCTTGGATTTGATGGTCATCAAGCTATTTTGTCTTCATTTGTTCAGGTTATTGATTCAGAAGTGACCCAGCTTCAAGTAAATCAAAACTCATGTGAAGGAAAATAGTAGCAGCTCCTGGGATCACTGTCCTGCCTTCAGCTACATCAGTTCATGGTAGCTCTTCTGCCAGCCATCTCTACAGCTAGCTTTACTGTGTCCATTTTCTGCTACAGTTACCAACTCTTCACAAAATACTTTAGCCAACTTTACAGCTAGCTCTTCTGCTAACTCTTACCAAACTGCAAGCCAAACTTTGCAGTTGGCCTAGTTGGCCACTGCTTAAAATATTAAAACCAGACTCTTCTGGCCCACTCTTACAAAACTGCGAGCAAATCTACTATTATCCAGACTGCAGCTGATATTTTTATCAGCCCTTTTATAGAATCATCGGAGGTGATAACAACACCTTGATTGAGATACATGTTTTTACTTAGATAATAGAAATTTACAAATTAATTAAAGATTTCAAAAATAGACATTTTTTTAAAATTATCAGAAAACATGCTTACTTTTACATTTCAAAATCAGAATTAGTCTTGCGTTGTTAGCCGAGAGGTATCGCAGCCGCCATGCAAGCAAGTAGTTGGTTGCAGACGGGGGTGGGTTCGCGTCCCAGCAGATGCTATGACATATGGAAAATCAGAATTACAAATAATATTTATCAGACATTTTTAAAATATTAACTTCATAATGAAATTTTATTTTAAACCCAGAGTTATTTAACCCTTATTATTATTTTATTTTAGAAAATATAGAAAAATATTTACAAAAATTTATGTCTGTGTTTATTTTTACTTTTCCTTTACTTTATATATATATATGTATATGCACACACACTATATTATTATGTGTGTACTATGTAACCCAACTGGTTACAATACATGTATTTAGCGGCAGTTGAAGCAAGTTAAGGAATTAACGGAAGTATTTCTATGGATTGAAAGACTGTATATAATAGTTTATTACCATTATATTTATTATTTTTATTGTTATTATAATAGTTTTTTAATTAACAGACATTTTATTTGTATTATATATACATTCATGTAACAAATAAGGCGGAATACATTATTAAGATAATTCACGAGCGAGATCGCCCAAGAAGCATTTAAATGAATTTGCAAATAACACTGCATTTTGTTATCTCGATGCAGATTCACTTTGATATAACAAAAAGTGGCTGTTATTTGCAAGTTTAAATGCTTCTTTGAATCTAGCTTGTAAATTATCCTAGTAAATATATTCAGACTTGTTTGATCTGTAAATAGGGTTATAATCTCAGGATTACATACTTAATAAGTCATAAAATGTTTTAATGCTCATTAAAGTCATTAGAATATATACATTTATGTATTTATTTCACTTGATGATATTTCTACATTTTAACTTAACTGTAAGTTACGGTTATGAAAAGTTATATTACATGTAGGATATTAAATTTCATACTACAATAATAATGTCAGTGAGACCTGCCGTAAGTTCCTAATTTGTTAGCTTAACTTTGAAAGACAGATTTCACGGATCATAACATCCATTGCTGCTTCTTCCATTGCTATACATTCCGTTCGGTACTGTGGCAATCAAAACTGGGATGTTTCAATCCTGTGACAATTGGTATTGTCCATTAATAACTGGAGTATAACTAAATACTGGGATATTATATACCATACTTTATTCCAGTCACATTCACTTTTGAGTTGAAGTATTTTTACAAACGTTTTAATTAGTTCTGGAAATAATTTATTTTATTCAAATCATTCTATAAAATTCATTGAACACATACTTTTCTATAGTCTCGAAAATTATTTATTCGATATTGGAAAATATCTATTCTAATTTTACTTTTTAAAATTTATTTTGTATAACATCTTGTATATTTTAGAATCACCAGTTGTTTTACGAAATTTCAATTTTGCCACTATAGCCATATGTGGTTCATGATTTGTATTTGCCCACATCTATATCCGTCAGTGATTGTTAAATTCTATTTATGAAGTAGATGAGTGCAACGACCATAAGTAGCCCGGAATATTTTGATGAGAATCCAGGAAGATCAAATCGAACTAGCTTTATTGTTGAATCTGGAAAAATTATTTTTTTGGAATATCATAAGAATTCCTTTTTTTTACATAATAATTCTTCAAATGTAGATTTTTAGTTGGACATCCAAAAAGTGGTTCTTTTCATTCTTTATGGATTGTTGATTTACTATTAGTCATACCTGTAATGACAGCAATTTTATTTTCATTAAAATATTTTATCAATCTTCATATTTATACATTCTTGTTAATAATGTTTTAGGTATGGGTGTCGGGGACATGCCTCTATTAAAATTTTTTATTTTACCTTTCTTTGGACTGAATATATCGATAATAGTCACAGTTATATTTTTAAAGGACCAGATGTTTGTAATTACTTTACAGCCAGCGTATAATTTTTTGATATTTGTAAGATGTTTATGCTGTTAAGAAATTATTTGATTATAACTTTATTTCAATTTTAAATGATGTAATGTATCGTTAATCAAAATATTCATGTTGAAACGTTTTCAGCATACATGTCCATTGTTAACCCATAATGATATTTTTATTGTATCTAAATGTTGTTGATAAAGATTATATTCATAATTATAAGTGTTATTTTATTAATAAATAAATTTTATTACATGTATTATCATACGATTATATATATAATTCATAAATTTCTTTCGATGATGCAAGTTAAATTAATGTTATTCATTATTATTTATTTATTTATGTGATAATTAATTAATTATTTACATATTTAAATGTCTGAAAGCAAGATTGATTATAAATATGAGATTGAACTAGACCTCTCTTTTGTCTCGTAACATTAAGCTGTTAAAACAGGCAAAACTCTCCATACAGTAGTGCCACTCAGTGCAAGCCAGAGTAATCAATGGATCATGTGATGTTTAGTGGTTTAACATTAAGTTGATTTAAAAGAGGCTTTAGTTAAATTACCGCTAAAATTACATCCACACATTAATATCAGATTGAACATTGCTGTTATGTTTAAGTGTTTGTTGGGGGGGGGGGTGTCGACTAATTTTTAAATTGATGATGATGCCAATCATGATGGGAACATATGTCCGACAGAGATTGGTTTATTTTTTTCATCAAAGATTGTCACTTAAAAGATTATAAATTTAATCAATGGTGCAAGTTAGCATTATTCGATATATACATATGAATATGCCAACAGAACATCATATGACTTATTTTTATATTTAACAAATGCTTTCAGAGAAAATCATGTGATACTTTCTTGCCTGAAAATTGTCAATAGTTAAAGTAAAAGGGTAGTTACTAAAATATATAGTTACTAGCTTAATGCCAGATCTGTATATTTATAAGAACAGTAGGTTCTTGAGCTTAAAATCTTAAGGCTTTTCAGATTTCAGATCATTAACTTCATAATACAAAAAAGTTAAAGATATATGCTAGGCATATAAATATGTTAGGTCCAAACTCCTGATGAAGGCCATAAACTAAACATTAATTCAAAGATGTTGATGTAATAGCACTACCATCTAGTATCGATTATTTAAACCTGCAGTAGATGACTCTAAGGAAAAATTAAAAGCGGAGAAGTAAATTAATTAGAGAAAAAGATACAGAGTAGTGGAAAATGAATATGAATTAAAAAAAATAGCTTAGAATTTTATAAGAATCAAAATTATGAAAATGGATGTATAATAACACTAGAAGGAGTTTATTGTTATTTCGTACAAAGACAAGCTTTAGATACGAAGGCAAAGGAAACAAAAATAAATAAGGATTTGGATTGTAGAGAGATGGAAAGGAAAGTGTTGATTATTTATTTTTGGTGTGTAGGAAGTCAAAAGAAGATCAGTGTAAGTTGTACATAGAGTAGAAGATACATGTGTTGAAACTGTTAAAGTGAAAAAACAATGTTAAGAAAATCACTTGATAGTCAGAAGGTTACTATGATACCTATAATTTGTTTCCAAAGGATGGAATATTTAATTTTGACTAACAGAATGGTCTATGTCGAGCAGCTTCTGATTTCATCTAAGGGGAAACTTATTTTATACCATATCATTGCTTCTGATATTGTATATCTAAAATGCTAATCTTGCTAATTTGGAAATGTATTTGGTTTTCCGATATTTGTATTTAAAATTTGTTTTTAATGTAAAGAAAGCTTAATTTTTAATATACATATAATATGATTTAGTAAAATATGATGATCATTAATAGGATTGTTATTACTATTGTTATCATCGTCATGATAAAGCCATTAATATGCTTACTGTTTTTATTCTTTACGTAGCGATAAAGTGCAACAAGTACAGCCAATGCAGCCCTTGCGATTAACGTTTCTGAGAAGTGTAAGTGATATTTAAATAAATATTTAGAATAAAAAAATGCAGTTACATATATAATAACCAATGATGAATCAGAACTGTAATAGTAATGTGATGAACAAGCATGTTTAAGTGTTCTTTATTAGAATTTTTAAAAATAAGATACGACAATAGAAGACTCATAGTGACAGTTTCAAGGGAACTTTTTTTATCAGCTCTATCATACCCTAAACATCATTAACTGCAAATCAGATTCAAGCTTATTACGATTTGTAATTAGTAATATTTAAGGATTTGGCTCAGCTGACGAGCCTTGTGTTGTCATTGTTTACAATTTAAAATTTGGCCATTACTATTATAATAAGGGGTACTTCATTGATATTTACATTTAACTGATATTTGATTAAAATTATACGTAGAGGTTATTAGGGTATGAGATTTTTATCTCTAGCCTTTGCACAATTGTAATTTTCAAATGATTATGCTGCATAAATTGGAATAATATAGAAATTCCAGCAGCATCAGAAATCAAAAGTTTATAATGATCAAAAGCGTAAAGGAGAGGTGGATTCCATCTATTCTTTATAGTTTACTGACATGAATGTTATTCGTCCATAGTTTATGGCGGAGTTAATTTATTTCTGTTTGTATTTCTATTATATTTAACATCATATCTTATTTTCACAATTATTGAATCAAATGCATTCTTAAATGTACTCATTCATGTTAAAATGATCATAAAATGAAAATAAATATAATTCTTTGTGTTATTTTTTATATATAAATAAAATCGTTAAAAATTATACTACAACAAATATAGTATTATTTAATACTAAAGCAAAACTTCATTGCTTTTATCTTGTCAGTATAGTTATAAATACATCATCATAATAATAATAATAATCATCATCGTGTAATTTATGTATAGTATAATTATACAAGAGAAAAAAAAGGAAGAAAGACAAGTGGAGGGAAAACTATTTATAAAAGAAATATAGATGTCATATTTAAAATAATATAAATGTTATACTGTAGAAGGCAATAAAATATCGCTGGAAAAAAGTTTTGGTAATACAGCATCGATTGATCCACGCCATAAGATGGCGCTGTTGCTACGCTAAAGCACATAAATATGCTGTTTACAAGGCCGCTCATAGATCTTACGGCCTGTAAACTGTTCAACTGCTAAGATGTTGAAGTGCACCCATTACCCCAACATCTGTAGTATGTTAAACATTATTAGCGACGAGTAAGCAAGACTCTCTATAGACATTACTCTTAACACATATGATGTGAAGGTTTCTGTATTTTTAATGACGAAAACTATATTATAAGGTTTTTTTGGCTTCGATGTATTTTTTTTTATTTTCGTTCGTAAAAATTGTAACGATTTTCCAAACGCCCCTGGTTTCATTGTCAGGGATCAGAATTCAGGAAATGAGGAGTGTTAGTCACAATTTGGCAAAGTTCACGATCAAGTCGCGCAGTTTCCGAGACTTTTTTGAGATCAAAACATTTCAATGGCAGACTACAGAAGCAGATGCGGTGGCCTTTCTTCAACAGAGAAATATTCTCCTCACCCAGAAGAACTGCCTTTGTGGTAGTTGAATGAAAGTAAAAAGTAAAAAAAATAAAAAAAGTTACTTTAAAAAAAAAAGATCATAATCAAAAGCGAAAAAAAAAAAAAAAAGTTACTTAAAAAAAAAAGACCGTAATCCAATTTTGTTAAACAACAAGTTTTAAAAAAAAAAATAAAGAAAAAAAAGATTTTACAAAACGTATTAAAAAAACAATTTAAAAATCAATTTATTTATTTAAAAAAAAAGAAAATACGGTCCAAAAAAAAAAAAAAATCCAAACCCAAAAAAAAACACAATAACATTACAAAATAATAATAATCAAATCAGCCCGGTAACGTTATATCTATTCGTTTTTCAGTAGCAACAGCGCCATCGTATGGCATGGATCAAGCGCCATCTTATGGCATGGATCAATCGATGCTGTATTACCAAAGTTTTTGTATTAAGTAATATTTGTTGGTGCTTAATTATTGTTAGTTTATTTATATATATATATATAATTTGAAGATATAATGTTCTTTTCCACTAAAACCAATCAAAAAATATAATCCAGAAATATATACACTCCTCCTTTTTTCTTTCCAAAAACTTTATTTTTTCCATCACCATATATATATACTACCTTATTTGATGGAAGAAATAAAGTTTTTGGAAAGAAGATAGGAGAGAGTATATATTTTTCGATTGTTTTTAATGGAAAAGAACATAATATTTTATAAGTCATTTATATTTTGAAAGAAAAAAAAGAGGTGTGTGCTATTGTTAAAAAGATTTTAATAAGTAAAATATAATTTGAAGATATTCCCAGCTAGTGGCTTTGAATTGACGTTAAGATTTTACCACGAACAAAAAAAAAATTATTGTCATGCTTTAAATATTATACTTTACAGAAGTAACGAATGATTGCGATTTTATATGTCCAATTGTTTTAATATGAGAGATTTATTATTATTTTTTTAAATATTTTTTTTTAATTTGATTTTTACATTAAATAATTTAACTTTTATTTCTGACATAATCGTATTTATCTTTATTGGAATTAATTTTTAAATAACTTGCCTTTATGATTGATGTTTTCAGAATGCTTGGGTAAGGAAAATATCTGCCGGAGGCATTCAAAATGGTTGTGTTACAGATCAAAATATATCTGGTTTTGTTGCTACTCTGCATGAATTTGCAGCTTCTGATCGAGACTTCAACCATCACTTGTGCGTGTTTAAGCACACTGTTTTAGAAAAAGTATCCACTTCAGGTAAATATATAAAATTTCCCGACAGTTAATACTCTGACAAATGTGGCATATTCTTATTTTAGTACGTGAAATGTATTAATTAAAATAGAATGTGATTTTCAATTAATGTGCAGAACAGAGAATTGTACATATATGTGTGTGTGTGTGGTAATTTAATTATTTGAATGGACTTCGTAGATAGTGAAATATTTTAATAAATGGGGATTCTATTTTAATTGTAGTTAAAATCTGCAGCCATAATATTTCTAACGCAACAGCCAATCCAATCCAGACCGACTGCGCAAGTTGAGACAATAATAAACTTCTAACAGTATAATATTTGTCAAAAGGCATATATATATATAGTAATATAAATATTACTATAATCAGTTTTATATATAGTGCTTAAATATCCCATTGCCAGCTTTCTTTTATCAAACTAAAGTATATGTAAAATTTGAAGGAAATACAAGTAAATGACCATTTTATATGTGTTAGTTTACTAATAAAGACTAGCGATTTATATTTATGAAGTATATAGAGAGTTGGCTATTTTAATATTTACACTGATTTATTATACTATATTTAACGGTCTTCTCTAAATATGTACATAATGTATTTTCAATTGCATTTCTCTTTTTATTCTTGAAAAGCACATATTTTTCAGTATCTTAAAAAAACGTTCTAATGCCTTTCTTTACAATTCTTATTTTAAAAACAAATTATGAGAAATATACATATTTATATATATTTACAAGAAATTTATTTTGGTTTTATAGCATATGTGATATTATTCAAAATTTATTTATTGTTTCTTTCATTATGTGAACGTACGTGTTTGTGTAGTTATCGTGAATTAAAGATGGTCGCTTACAATTTTTTAGCAAAAAAACATCACACGTATGATTGAAAAGTATTTATTTTGATCGGCTTTATTTCTTCACTGCATATTTTTAATTCAACCTAGCAAACAGAAACTGTTCATATAAGTATTTGGCAACAATGGTTTGAAATAATGTAAAAAAAAAAAATGTGTATATATCTAACATTTCAGTGTGATTATAACACTTTTTTTTTTTGAGAATTTGTGCTTTGTTAAAGAGTAAGAAAGCGTGTAGTATATATTCCAGTGAAAAGATGACCAATGACTGGGTCTCTGTCCAAGCTGCCTGCAGAACTGTCTTCAAATCAACATGTGTTACGTAGCTCCATAGTTTAGCTTTTCACTACAAAAATATTAAGGCGTTAGTTTGTCTGAATTATGATTTATGCCGTGAAATATGTTGGTGTGTTTAGCCCTTAATCCAAAATAGAACAAGGTGCTAATATTAAATTTTGGTTTAAATTGAGCAAAATTGCAACGGAAACATTTGAAATGATTTGGACGGTTTATGACAATGAGTCATGAGTTACAAAAATGTTTTCAAGTCGTTTGCAAGATTTTGTGATGGCAAGGATAGCATTGAAGAAAATCAACAAACGTTCGAAATATATTGATATGTTTCATATCATAATTTGTGATTCGGATATGCTAGCCCTTTAAAATTTTTGTGGTAAATAACTAATATATGTTTCTATGTTACATTGATTCAGAGATGGTACTGTAGGCAGCCTAAAAAAAGAACTAATAGTCTTTTGCTGGGACATATTGCATAGCATATTAAATCTTTATTTTTATCTCTCTCATTTCTAAAGTCTGTTGCTTGGAGGCATACGTTTTCTCCATCAATAGTTTATTTCCAGATGCATTTAGTTTATTTAATTTCATAATTTGTCCGTCTTAGAAATTTCTCTGGTCTTTTTAGTATTCCCTGGTTGTGTTGCTCAATTTTCATTAGAAATTATATTCCACAAACTGATTTCATATTCGACTAAATAGCGGACGTATTATATTCTGTCCAATGATAGGAATGTAATCACTTTCCTCACTGATTCCTTAATTGATTTAACCCATGCGCAAATAAGAATTCAATGTGAGATTTTAATTAATGGAAAAATATTTTGAAGGAAAAAAACGTCTTTTCATATCCTTAAACATGAGATGTTCAAATTTGAAGAGAAGAAAGAAAAATTTAAAATGTCATACACATTCTTACAATATAATAGAACGTATACCGTGAAAAAAGTACATTGTGATCAGATGCAAAACATCTGCCTTACATATATTTTGTTTTAATTAAATTGTTTCATTGGATTACTGCCATGTGCTTAGATGTGAAAGGTTTTAATCTGTTCGGAAATACAAAATGATAGAAGACAGTAGAACAAATCATCTCTTTAAGAGGATTTTATGTTCACTTAGTTTTTAGGTATATTTTTGGAGTTTCCTATTAAAGAAGTCATAAGCCATTATATTTATACATATCCATATTTACGTTTACATACTTTAACTGATCAAATTTCAGTATTGAAATTTGTCCATAATGTTGCGTTTTATATATAAAATTTAAAATAATTTAAAACTAAATTGAAACCAACAACTAACTATAAATAAAAAAATTATTAAATACATCTAACCCAGTTTTCATTCCTTATTGGAACCTTATCAAGATGTTTCTTTTTATAATATCACATGTGATGTGATATACTGTGACTTCTCCTTAAACGGAGTCAGGAATCTCTCAGCAACTATGCCCAAAGAAACCTGTTAGCCACTTTACCTTCCCCTTCCATTCCTCACCCTAAGCTTTCCCATAATCTGCCCATCTCATTTCCACAACATAATCTTTGTCAACTCTATGGTCTTTATATCTAAATCCCCCTTATCTTTTCCCAAACCCAGCATAAAAACCAATAACCCATTTTCTGTATAATCACTTTGTTCATATTTATTCTTCCATAACTTCATTATTTGTATCCTTTCTGTTTTCAAGCATTTACATTCAATCAACAGATGCCTAATATTTTCTATACCTTCCTTACACAATTTGCAGACTAAATCACCCATATTTTTCCATTTACATATATATTCTCTTGTTGCTAAAGATCCCGTTCGAGCCTTAAACAATAAACTACTTTCCTTACTCTAATTATAAGTTAACTTGCACCCAATGTTCCTTTTACTTTTATATATATATTTAAACTCTTTTTACACGCACCAACTACTCTACAGAAAATCTCCCCAGTGGACATTATTTGCATTATATTACAATAAATATAATTAAGCCAATAAACATCACATGACCTCCATTTCTAATGCTTGTTCTTAACTATTATTAAAACAGGCAAAACTCTGTATACATATTGCCACTCAGTGCAAGCCAGAGTAATCAATGGATGCCAGAAGGCTTGTGCATAAAATCCCCATCTACTGCCTACTCATCCAATATCCTCAGACTAGTTTCTGGCTTGTGGCCTTCATCAGCGAGGAGCCTTGAATCTGAGAGCACTGCACCTAGATCTTAGAATCTAATGCAACCCTCCAGCAGCCCCCTTTTATCTCTATTTAACTACTAAACTATGAGACTTAAATTGAAAACACCATAATATTTTTAATCCAAGCTCACCAGCTTATATAGTCATATAGGTCTGAACTCAGTTCAGTACCCATATATTTTGGTGTCTTTGGTTTTTTAATAACCATAGCCATCTATCCTATTATGCAGGATTGGTTTTAAGCCAATAAACATCACATGACCTCCATTTCTCATGCTTGCTCTTAACTGTTATTAAAACAGGAAAAACTATACGTATTGCCACTCAGTGCGACCCAGAGTAATCAATGGATTCCAGAAGGCTTGTCCATAAAATCCCCATCTATTGCCTACTCATTCAATATCCTCAGACTAGTTTCTGGCTTGTGGCCTTCGTCAGTGAGGAGCCTTGGATCTGAGAGCACTGCACCTAGATCTTAGGATCTAATGCAACCCTTCAGCAGCCGCCTTTTATCTCTACTTAACTACTAAACTATGAGACTTAAATTGAAAACACCATAATATTGTCAATCCAAGCTCACCAGCCAGAAACTAATCTGAGGATATTGGATGAGTAGGCACTAGATGGGGATTTTAAGCACAAGCCTTCTGGCATCCATTGATTGCTCTTGCTTGCATTGAGTGGCAATACGTGTAGAGAGTTTTGCCTGTTTTAATAAATATAATTAGTAAAATATGTACATGTACATAAAACTGACCAAACTTATTACAATCCTTTTTTTTTCAATGTATATGTTTACAAAACAATCTAAAAAAATAATTTTAAATTAAAACTCTAAAGTTTCCAAAAATCTAACAATGCCCATTTCCCCACTAATTGTGCTGGACCTTTAACTTTGTTTACACATTTGTTTAAATTTTCTTGAATATACAAAATTTTCTTTCCTTGTGATTTTTAATATACTTAATTACTTGAACAGTTTTTTTACAATTTATTCTATGTCTAGCATCTAAAAAAATGTATATATGGCTAGGTTCGTATATTCTTTTTGTTAATTGCAATATTATGCTTCTTACCTTTTTCAATGGAAGTTTTTTCTGTCTGACTTATATATATCATATTGCAAAGATCACAACTAATTTTATAAACCAACCCTACCCTATTTTTAATATTACCCATCTTTTTTTGCATTACAAATCCATTTCCCTAAAGATTTACTATTTTTTCATCCTATTTTAATATCATCAAGTAACTTTTCTTTTATCAATGTCTTATGTAAATACTCTAAATGTGGAAATGAAACCCATTGCCTATTTGTATGCACATGCCTTACACTATCTTTTGTACTATTATTTTTTTTTTCTTTTGTAGCCCATACTAACATAATTATTCTCAACTTTTCAATTTCTGTTCAAATGCTTTTTTTTGCATTCAATGTTGTCCTATCATTTTTCAAAGCTATTTTCTGCAACCAAAGCTGGTATGAATTTGGTTCAATTATACCTCTTTTATTCTTTATGCTTAATGTTATGCTTAATAAGTATTTCACATTAATTCTTTTTCTTAAAAAAATGTCTAAATACTTTAATCTTTTCTCTTCTTTTTCCATTGTGAAGTAAATATTGTATTTATTATTGTTCAATTTTTTAATTAAATGCAATTAACAATACTTTTACCATTGCCTATTACATATATATTATGAACATACTTATAACATTCTATAATTACTTTATTTTTTATATAATTATTATTAGTTAATATTACAATGCATATCGCTAGTTGTTTGAAGTTCAGAATTTATATTCTTCCACAGAAGACGTTACTGAAATATTTTAACATTGTGAGTGGTGATTTGAATGTGTATTATTAGTTATATTTTCCACTATATTGGAAAAGAATAAATATCTTCATGCTGTTCTTCCGTAAAATAATAATCAGAAAATAATAAATTCTTTACAACAGCTATATAAATATCAAATTTTTTTATTATACATAAAAAGCCTTTTTCAGCACCTGATTTGATGCCCTTTTCAAGTGTTAATAATCTATTATGTTAATGAACTATTTCAGACATAAAACCACCTAGTGTTCAATAATGAAATTAAAACAAAGAATAACAATAAAAAAAAAATCAAAACCTGCATATATAAATCCAATAATTACAAAATAATTGTCTATATCATAACAATGCAATAAATAAAATAAATTACATGCATTTTTTACAATTATATATATGTCAATTTATATAAGTTTCCACTCATTTTTAATTAACCAATATATTAACCAAATTTATAGAAGTCTTATAAATATTCATGCAGTGATTTAAATTATTCTCATTTTTTTGTAAAATGATTTACTTTGGGTGTTCTGGCAAACAATTAGAGGTAAGAGCCAAAGAGCATAATAATGAAATTAATAGAAGAGATGATAAATCTGCATTATATATTCATTACTTAAAATATGGGCATAGAATAGATGCTACAAAAAGTATTAAATGTTTAAATTTCATCAAAGATCCAAAAAAGAAGACAAATATATGAAACATACTATATTAAAAATAATTTAAATAATTGTTTGAATATTTACAAGACTTTTATAAATTTGGTTAATAATTCGTTAATTAAAAATGAATGGAAAATTATACAAATTGACATATATACAATTGTAAAAAATTCATGTAATTTATTTTATTTATTGTCTTGTTATGATATAGTCAATTATTTTGTAATTATTGGATTTATATGTAGGTTTTGATTTATTTTAATATCTATATTGGTATTGGTTGTTTTAATTTCATTATTGAACACTAGATGGCTTTATGTCCGAAATAGTTCATTAACGTAATAGATTATTAACATTTGAAAAGGGCAGCAAATCAGGTGCTGAAAAGGCTTTCCAAAAACATTTTAATGTCTGCTTAGCAAAAAGATTTTTCTTTTTTTTTACGATAAAGAATCAGCTGAATGAATCATGTGATCATATACATTGTATATGAAAGTAAGACAGTAGGAATAAAAGTAAATGTTAAAAAGACTAAAGTAATTTTCAATGAATTTCCTCAAAAGATGAAAATAAAGATTGATTATGATGAGTTAGAAGAAGTTAATAGCTACAAATACCTTGGTCAGATTATTACTACAGATGGAAACATAATGGATGAAATTAATTGTAGAATTAAACTTGGTTGGGGTGCTTTTGGTAGAAATAAGTTAATACTAAAAGGAAATATGTCTCTATGTTTGAAAAGGAAAATTTTTAATAAATGTGTTTTACCAGTTCTTACTTATGGATTTGAGACTTGGAAACTTAATAGAAGAGCAATACAAAGACTTCAGACCCATCCAAAAAATATGGAGAGATGCTTGTTCGGAGTAGAAGAGATCGAAAATGCAATATATAAGGGAACAAACAAGTGTTACTGACATCGTTGAAAGAATTAAAAGACTGGAATTGGGCTGGATTTTCTAGAAGAGATGATAATAGATGGACAATTGAAATCTCAAACTGGATTCCAAGAGATTGTAAAACACCCAGAAAGTGACCATATGTGAGATGGGTGGATGAAATAAGAAAGTGTGCAGGGGTGATGCGGAGAAAAGAGGCTAGAGATCAGAGAAGATGGACTGAACTTGGAGAGACCTTTATCCTGAAATGGGTTGATAATAGTTGACAATGATGATGATACATTGGACAGTGAAGAATAATATTAGGAACAGATTGGAAGCCTTTGAGATATGGCTGTGGAGAATAATGGGGAAAAAATCAGTTGGATGAATAAATAATTCTTAGGCACTCATTGATTTCTAGTTCTGATGAAAAGGTATAATAAACACAAACTAATTAAATGCTGCATCTCGTCAATTACATAGAAACACCTGTACTGCATAACTTTATTTAACACTGATTCTGGCAGTGTTTTGCTGAATGCTGACTAAATGAAAAATAACTGAGAAAATCAGAAAGAGAAACTGGATTGGACATATATTAAGAAAAAAATATAGTTTAATGAAAGATGTTTTGAAGGGAATGATGAGTAAAAACAAGAAGAAAGGATGGAAAAGATTGATATTGCTGGATGATATAAGAGATGGAGGAAGAGTTATATAGAATTGAAGAATTGGGCACTGAAGAGAATGGGGTGGAGAAATGGATGGATTGATGATGTGATGACTCTGTGACAGATTACTTTTGATGATGATATGTTTGAATATGATGATGAAGACTACTAGTTAGTCAATAAAAAATATCGACAGGAAATAAATAAAATAAAAATTAATGCATCATAAAAAATGACTATAGAAAATATATTAATGGAATTATGTAAATATTTGCAATCAGTTATAAAGAATTAAGGAATGAAGAGACATTATTGAAAATAAATTTCAAACAGGCAAAACTCTCCAGACAGTCGTGCTACCCTGTGCCAAACAGAGTAATCAATGGATGCCAGAAGGCTTTTGCATAAAATCCCCATCTAGTGCCTACTCATCTAATATCCCCAGACTAGTTTCTGGCTTGTGGCCTTCGTCAGTGAGAGCCTTGGGTCTGAGAGCACTGCACAAGCCAGAAACTAATCTGGGGATATTGGATGAGTAGGCACTAGATGGGGATTTTATGCACAAACCTTCTGGCATCCATTGATTACTCTGTTTGACACAGGGTGGCACTACTGTATGGAGAGTTTGCATGTTTAATAACAGTTATGTGCTAGCATAAGAGATGGTGATCATGTGATGTTTAGTAGTTTAAATAAATTTCACTTAGAATAAAACATATAATTATTAAATATGATGCTTTTTTAATTAACAAATACCCATAAATATGGTCTGAATAGGTAGAAGCTAAAATCACTTTCTTTTTTACTTTTTTTTACAAAAGCTATTATTAATATCTCTCTGTAGAAAAAGATGTTACTTACTTTTTGGAATGTAGAATCATTTACATGCTGCCTTTTATATAATTAATAAGCGCATACACGAATATACTTTAGTCAGTTAATTCCATTTTATGTCAATCTCGTTAATTGAATTAAATGTACCATTTACGAATTGCAAGGAAATCAAGTCATACATCACATGATTTAATTTAATAAGCTTGTATGACAAAAGTTCTATAATGAGTGTTCCAATAGCTCTTAACAAGCTTTTCAGAACATCCCTATCTCCAGACCGGTTTCTAGCTTTTGGCATTCCTCAGTGAGGTGCTAGGACATCCCAGCACCTCTGAGGAATGCCAAAAGCATGAAACCGTTCTGAGAATAGGAATGTTGTGAAAAGCCTCCTACGAGCTATTGGCATGTTTATTATATAATATAACTATTTACAAAGTTATTACATTATAGTTATGTCTTATAATAATAGGAATGGGTAAATCTAAACACCCTCTGCTAGTATCTAACTAATATAACGTGTGATATTCAAATTCTGAATTGTTGACCTATGAAAATGCAAGACTCATTCCCACACACTCACACACATGGACGCCATCTTCAGTGCATGCATATTAATATGTATATAGTTTTATTCTTTTTCTTTTTTTCATCCTGTTATTAAATTTTAGAAAATGGCTTAATGGATTTCAGGTAATGTTGATAGCCCCCCAAAACAGGGATGTGATTGGTTAATGGAGAACAATTTAACCAAGTCACTGGCTGGGTTTGAACCTTTGGATAAACTTGTGTCACATGTCAAAACAGCTTTACCATGTAGGTGTCTTTTTTCAAGTATTAAGTGTTGTTTGCATGGTATTTGTGGTGATTTTTTTTTGTTTTCATCTTTTAAATAGTTTCTTTTTATTATTTTTTTTTTTCAATTTTTGTATTGTTTTTATTGTTTTTTTTAGTTCTGTCTTTTTTACAATGGTTTTATAGTGGTAAAGATATTAAAACTGACTTAAATCTATATCCCCCCTCCCCCTACAATTTTAATGTCAGTTTTAACCAATAGTATAGTTTAAAAATTTTGATAACTGCATGTTAATAGTAAATTTCTTATTTCTATTATGTATATATTATTCTTTAAATAAACAGATTTTTTCATTAGCCATCCTCTTTTAGTATGTATATATTTGAATATTTTCATAGATAAAAGATAAATATTCATAATTATTTGATAAGAAATTCCATTTACTGTACTTTTTTTAAAAACCTATCTTGATTAGACATATCATTATTGAATGAAGCGTTGATCTACTCCTGTAAATATATATTCCAACTATTTACATCATCTAGAATTAATTATTAAATATCTTTAAAAAACTTTATATTTTATTTAAAGTTTTGCAAATACATTCAACTAAATTGTAATAGCACATAGGTTAGTAGAGGTAGCATTATTTTCTCTTCTTCGGGAGCTGCTGGCTTGACCATTGACAGAGCATGGGAATCGAACCTAGCACTTTAGATTCATGAATATTGAATTTAAGATGATGCTGTAATCAACTAGACTATTTTGGTACCTGATCTATTTGGGAAGCAAACCGGGGACTTTTAGATTTGTGAGTGCTTCATTAAAGATGACACTTATACTTTTCTGTCATCTTAAACCCAATATTCATGAATCTAAAAGTTCCAGATTCAATTCCCGTGCCATTACTTATTCAGGCAACAGAATAGCCTAGTTGGTTAAGGTGTCACCGTAAATTCGGTATTCATGAATCTAAAGTCCCGGTTTGATCCTCATGCTAATACCGTCAACAGTCAAGCTAGCAACACCTGTAGAAAAGAGAAGAATAATACAATTTGGGGAATGTTGTGTTATATACTTACTTGTGTGCCATTATAATTAAAAAGTGATCATTACAAATTTTCAAACAAATTGGATCTGCTCTATTGTTTCATTATGTTGTTAGCTGTTTGGCCAAAAACTTGTTATGGTCAAAGTTGATAGTAGCAATCAAATAAAACAACTTTATAGAAAGAGATTAAAATATAACGGATGTTTTAGTGTGACAGCGACACACTTTCTTCAAAGATTACTTTCTTTTAATTTGTAAGCATTTAAATAATGATACGAAGATGCCATTATATAATTAAGTATATGCACAGAAGATCTCCCAAAGAAACTTCAACTCAGGAGTCCAAATTCATTGTTACTTGATCCTTTGAAGAATGAAGATATTTCTTAAGTTCATTTCAATACTTTTTGATTCATAGCTTCGTCTTCACTCCTGAAATCTTTCTTATCTGTCTTTCACATATGATCACTGAAAATATTTTAGAATCAAGTTTAGGACATCAGTTATCCATATATTGCCGTCTTTTTTTTTTAGTTTTAATCATATCAGTTCATTTAGCTTTAGTCTTTTAATTCTCTCCATGATGTCAGTAATAAACTTTTTGATCTGTCGTTTGACTTTCAATGTCCTTTTCTTAGTCCTAATATATGTTTCTTTACATTTTGCTGAGTAGACTACAATTTTGGATTGCTGTTTCGTTAAAAGTCCAAGTTTCAGATTCATAAGATGTAAAGGATAGAAGATTTTGTATTGAAGTCATTTCGTCTGAGTTTAATTGTACAATCAGTTTTACCTGCTACATTGTAATATATTAGATTTTTTAATTGGTTCAAAATATTTATAATTCTTAAAACTTCAGATTCATTTTTATCAATCTTTTATAAAAAATCCATCAATTCTTTAAACTTTGTGAAATATATAATAAAATAACACCTCTTTACTGCCACCTATAGTAATCTGGAGAAATTACTGATTACCACTTAGTGGTGCATTTAAATTTCTATTCTCAGACTGGTTTCTCACATTTGCCCTTATCAGTTAAAACTTGCACCACTTTCAAATTTTGAAATCCAAATCCTCAGTGATAAAGGCAAGAGCAATAAAACAAATAACTGTTCTTATTTTATCACATATTGTCTTAAGTTAAAGAAACAGATTTGTTATGAACATTTTTTTGGTCAGGGGAAAGAGAAGTTCCTGCAGTTAGAAAAGAATTTAGGTTACTAAAATATAGTGACTTATCCATGATTAAATTTATATAAGCGGTTAATCAGGTTGGCTTGGGTTCAAAATCAGAAAATGTTTTGAAATTTTAGGAACTAAAGGTAATTGCTGAACGCCTGACCACATTACTTTTAGAATTTGGAGCTCAAATCCATGTTAATAAATTCAAAAGTCAGAAAATGGTCTGGGGACAAGGAAGTAACTATGCTATTGTCTGGTAATCACTGACTATCTGAAACTTATTGTAGATCAGGCTAGAATGGAGAGCTGCTTTTGTTTTATCCATTGAGTTTAGTCGTTTTGGTCTTTCATTTGTCTCTCTGCATTGCTTTTAACTGTTATCTTTTATAACATTTATTGAAATTACGAAGCATTAATTGGGAATTCATTAACCTCCTACAGCAAAATTCAAATGACTCAAATAATCTTCACGTTTATACATTCTTTGCTTTTCATTTTATATTTACAAATTACTTCCTGTAAAGCAGCCATGAAAAAGATTTCGGAAAGATGGAAGTTGATACATCTTTATCATTTTTTATTTTCTTAGCATATAGTAATATTCTGTAACTTTAATTACATTGACTCAAATGATTTTTGTAATGTCGACTCACATTTATTGTCTTTTTTATAATTTTTCTTAATATCGTACTATAGCCATTTATTAAATTTATCCCGTCCTTTGGTTGATTTGAGTCCAAATGTTTCCATAAGTGATTTAGTTGGTATGAGTTCAAAGGTTTCTGTATATGGTTTGTAACCATTAATAAGAGATAGGTCTTTAATTTTTGGTATCCAGTTTAATTTGACTCCAAATGTTTCCATAAATGATTTGGTTAATACAAGTCCAATGGTTTCTGTAAATGACTTGTAACAATTAGTAAGAGATAGGTCTTTAATTTTTGGTATCTAGTTTTCATCTTTTTTTTTATATATAATTATTGTGCTTCTTCATTCATCTGGTTTACTTTTATCGGAATTTTTTCCCTCACTTTTTAAACACATCTCATATATTCTGACAGTTTCTCAACTTTTTGTTTTAATGTGCAGCTGATCTCTCCATTCAGAATACTCTGCATTTTAATTGATGTTGTTCATATACAAAACACTGATTCATTAATGATTGTTCTTCGTAGAATTTTCTGTGTTGCTGTTTAATTCAGTGGTGTAATGAGAACTTTAGAAGTAAGGATTTTTAAATCAATACCATCACTTTCAGTGCTCAAATGTCCCACGGCCTTCTGAGCAGCAAACCATTTGATTGTGTATTTTATGTTGCTGAATTATTTACATGTTGTGGTGATGCATATTTTTTTCTTCATACCTATATCTACACCATCTAATGTAAGCTTTAGTAACTAATAGATGCCAGATATTAGCACTTAATAAATCCCTATCCAGTGCTGTTCTATCCCATATCCCCAAACTAGTTTCAAGCTTATGGCTTTCAACAGTGAGGAGCTTCGGATCTTGGAACAGTGTAACTGGATTTATCTACTAATGCACTTTCCCTCTAGCACCCATTGTTTAACCTCTATTTCACAATCAATATATCAGTCCAAATTGAAAACATAATCATTTTTAATGTAAAGCAATTTGCTTGTATCGTCATATAGATCTGAAACCAATCCAATATTTACACATAATCATTTTAGGCTGATAATTTGATAATACAACAGAGATAAATAATGGCCACTAGAGTAAAGGTAGATCCAAAAGAGCCATTGCACTGCTCTGGGATCCAAAAGGCTTTACTGATGAAAGCCAGGAGGTTGAAACTAATCTGATAATATTGGGTAGGGCAGCAATGGATAGGGATTTTTTTTTAAGTACTATCATCTGGCATCTATTAGTTTCTAAAGATTACAATAGGTGGCGTATTGGTGTGAAGAAAAAATATGCTGCTGAAAAAACAATGAGTAAACTGAAGTAAATGTGATTGAAACGTGACCTTTTATTGGTTTTTTTATGATAATGCCTTGTTTTAGTAATCATGTTGTCCTTTTTTTTTTTTTTGGAAGGAAATATGTTTTCTTTTAAATACCAAGGATGATATTTTATATCCATAAGACTTTTAATTTCATTTCACAATTATATGTTTTATTACGATTTTTTAAATATCTTTTTAAATGAATAATGATTGAATGGTTTTATTGTTCAGGGGTTCAGTTTGAGCGCCGGAGGTGACGTTGAGCTGCAATCACTACCACTGCATTAAACCATGCAGAATAAAAATAATTAAGTAAAGTTATTGCTCGGGAGTTCATAAAAAGTTCAAGCGCTGGAAATATCGGAACTGAAATCCATTTGAAGACTTTATGCTCCAAAGTCTGATGCTCTACCACTGCACCAAATCATGCAAGCTATTAATAGGTCTTATATAAACAATAATAATCGAACGGTTTTATTATTTGGGGGTTATTATAGAGTTTTAAATTATTTTCATATATTTTTCTGTGCTATGTTGTCATTTTTTATCTATCTATTTCATATTTATTGTCAGATTGCTACATTTTTTGTTCTTGCTATCACTACAGCCATTCTAAGTAAAATATTTTCTCAATACATAAGCTTATGCATCCGAGAATGCAGTTTTTGGATTATCTCATGCATGGGGTTGATTATAATTTGTATTATACACTATCCTTCTAGCTGAATCTTACCTGGGTAACAGAGGTGGCCCAAGTCAACGGCTTGAGAGAGTCGACTAAAATGTTAATGGTGACATCATAATAATCAGCCACATACATGGGGAAATTCAAAAACTGCATTCATTTCTTTCTCTTCTGAAAAACCTAAATTTTACTACTCCTATTCACACACAAATATATATATAGATGCAGACATACACTTAAGTAAATTTATATCTTATAAGTCACTTAAATTATTATATATATTTTAGATGCATTTATTAACATTGAGAGCACTAATTACGGTTTCACTCTAAAAGCTCTGTTTGATTCATTCCTTCACTTGGCTCATACTGTCAGTGTTAACTGCGTCGAGCTTACACATATTATTCAAGACATGGGAGATATTTCATCAATTCTGATGTTTGCTCATCCAGAGGAATATCTATCGGTCTTTAAGCTTTACTGCAAGAGCTTTTCCGATGCAGTGGCTATGAATGGACTGGAATATTGGATCAAATGCCTGGGGTAAGTTGCTCTTATTTATCTATCTCACCACATATAAACCTACAGGGTTTGAACTCAGCACTTGACTGTGGCTGGACAATTGTGTGCCAAAAGCTAGCTATCATTGTCCTTTTTTCTTCTCGTATTTTTATTTGATTACACGTTTGTTATATACATTTATTATATATATATATTTACACCCAGTTATATTATGAATATATTAAAGAGATATAGGAGAGTATTTAAGCGCCCTCTATTAGCTCATAACTTAATTAAATATGTTGCTGTATAATTGCCACATCTTAGAAATAAAGCAAGTGATTTTTTTAAATAGAAATAAGATTCAAACCCATTCCCATTTGTGATTAATGATGATAGGCTTGACACAGCTGATGATGGGGGTTTCTCTGAAACCATTCCTGTAAGCCTTATATAGTTTACAATTTAGAATTTAGTTATTGCATAACATTGAACTCGCATTCATAATATACATACAATATCTTTTTATTCTTATATAAATGCTTCTTGTTCAGAACACCAATAATTTTGATTATTTAAAACCTTAAATGAATTTAAGGCTTTAAGTGATTAAAAATGTTGCTTTATGCAAGAAACATTTATATTAATGCAAGAAATTATTACAGCTTAATTATAGACTTTAATGTGTATTATAACATATACAGACATAATGAACTGACAAAATAATCGGAACACTTATATTAGCATAGACTAACAGTTTAATTGAACAATAAAATGCTACTCTGTGGCACTTCTGAAAGTAAAGACATAGCACTTAAAACAATATGAAAATGATATGATAACAATATATTTTGCTTAGTTCGGTGCAAAATAAATTATGAACCAACAACAAAAGTCATAGGTAATATGAAATATAATTATAAAATTTCATATTAATGCTAATTTTGTTATGACTATCTAGTGTCTGAATATCTTAGTGCCTCACTGATGAGAGGCATTAGCTCGAAACCGTTTTGGGGATGGGGATAATTTTAGATAGAGATTTTAAATGCTTTCTCTTGCAGCATTTATTGGAAAAGCTTGTTTTAAACTATTCGCATGCTCATTATATTATATTTGTAATACAAGTTTATTAAATTAAGTCACATGATGTATGACTTGATTTTCTTTATATTATAGTTTGCTGTTTAAGTCCTTTGCGATGTTATATTGCTAAGGCTATTAATATATGATATGGTTGAAAATTATTTAGACCCATATAACTATTTTAGTTAGATAGCTGGATTTGAAGATATATAGATGTCTAAAAAATTTCAGATTTTCTGCTTAATAGTTAAGTATTAGATAAATACTGCGCTAGAGTTGGTATTTTAGATCTAGCGTCTGAATATTCTAGCACCTGACTGATGAGAGACATTAGCTCAAAACCGGTTTAGGGTTGGGGATAATTCTAGATAGAGATTTTAAATGTTTTCTCTTGTGGCATTTATTGGTAAAGTCTCTTTAGAGCTATTAGCATGCTCATTTTATTATATTTGTAATACAAGCTTATTAAGTTAAATCACGTGATATATGACTTGATTTTCTTTATGATTTGACTATTGTAGAAATTAAATTCTTTTTGGCAAGCTACTGCACATGTTGTATATTATTGTCAACCAAACGACGAAGTAATTGGAAAAGATTAAAATGAAAATGTTTTGTTCAAAATATTTCATAATTTCTGACATCATATTGCATAAAAATGTAAAAACTTTTTATGGTTTTGCAGATAGAACCTTAAAGAGGGATAAGGAGAATTTATCAGGAAGTTGTCATTAGTTTCATAGACGCTAGCAAATAAATTTTAAATTATAAAAATTTAAAATGAGTTCAAATTATTAATGCCTGATTAACCATATCTTTGGGTCTAAAATGCTGGTATAGTTTAATGTTTTTGACTATTTTAGGAATGATAAAGAAATTTACTAAGGGTAAGGAAATATAAGCTAGAATAAACTCTGGCAAAAATTAATATTTACTGAGAGAGTCTTGCCAACATTGTTAAGAGTTGTGGCTAGAGAACATAAAATCGCAATGGAAAAACTTAATTCAGCGATCTATATACACATTAGCAATGAATATTACTGGTTTAACAAAACCATCACGAATCAGTAAAACATTATATAGGATGAAGATAGAAAGTGATTTGATTACTTATGCAGTCACAAATTAATTAAAAAAACTAGCTTTTTAAATTAATTTTTGTAATTGAAAGCAGTTTTCTTCAAACACCATTTTTTGTATCAGATTTTAAACAATTACAAATGAAACTGGAAATTGCGTGATATTTTTGAACACTGCAATAAATATTTGAAAGTCAAATATTAATTTGTATACTTGATTCAAAAAAGTAAAACATTGATTTTAATATTAAAAAGTTTTTATCTATTTTTATAAATAATACAAAAACTCTGTCAGATAATGAAAATTATTCTACATGTATAAAGCGTAACGCTAGTGTTCCATTGAGCATGCACTGGAATATTAACCGATCAGTTCCAATATGTCGCCATTTTGGTATATAGTACTGAAAGCGCTTGGCAAATTGTTGTTTATAATTAATGTTTTTTGAAATTTGGCTGCTCTGTTTATCACACTTTATTCGTGTAGGATAATTATCTATTTCTATGCATAAATTAATTAGTATTTATTATTATTATTTCAGGATTTACTATTAAATATGTCTATGCTTGTGTGTATGTGTATGTATGTAATGGTGGTGAATCTGGGTTAAAAAAAATTATCCCTATAATCTATTATATAAATTCCATTTTTTGTATTAATATTTTTCAAGTTATTGTTTTTTAATTCATGTCTCTCTTGAAGACTGGTGATCCTGTTTGAAATTATCCCATTTCTATGATATTTAATTCATTACCAAAGTATATAATGTTTGTAAAAGATCGGTAATCAAAGAAGAGAGCAACCAGCGTTAAGATGGATGGACTCCATTTTTATAATAATAATTGGGCCCTACTAGCGTAAATAATGAAAACACTCTTTTTTATGCACTTTATATAATGCAACATTTTATCAACTGTTCAACAATTTTACTTGGAATTGTAATATACACAATATATTTGTAAATATAAATACCATACATACCAGTTTGAAAAACCAAACACATGATGCTACCTATGTGGTCAGCATTTGTCAAAGCCAATCTGATCTGATCTAATAATAATACGAAGTAAAATTCCAAACAGTTTTCTGTTAATTACACTGAATTTAAATTTCAAATAATTTACAAAATTATTGCACATTAAAATCATATGATACTATTTTCAACCTTCTTATACACTTAACAATACTATTTTTTACACCCAAACTTTACTCTTACAGTTTCGACTGTCTTGCAGTCATCATCAGAGCTACAATATCCAAATATATAATCATACAATTAATACATTATATTTATATACAATCAATAACATATATCTTAGCCTGACCATTATAAATAATCATTTTCCATTTTATTATTCTACTCTTAACTAATTTTATTTTCTTATTTATAGTATTTTATTACTAAATTATTCTAAAGCTCTAATGATGACTGCTGGACAGTCAAAACTGTTGTTAAAACAGGCAAAACTCACTATATATATATTGCCACACACAGCAAGCTAGAGTAATCAATGGATGCCAGAAGGCTTGTGCATAAAATCCCCATCTAGTGCCTACTCATCCAATATCCTTAGACTAGTTTCTGGCTTATGGCCTTCGTCTGTGAGGAGTCTTGGATCTGAGAGCACTGCATCTAGATCTTAGGATCTAATGCAACCCTCCAGCAACCACCTTTTATATCCATTTAACTACAAAACTATGAGTCTTAAACTGAAAACACCTTAAATGTTTTCAATCCAAGCCCATTAGCTTATATAGTCATATGGGTCTGAACCCAGTTCAGTACCCATACATTTTGGTGTCTTTGGTTCTTTAATAACCATAGCCACCACTATCCTATTAGGCAGGATTGGTTTTAAGCCAGTAAACATCACATGACCACCTCTTCTTATGCTTGCGTATAACTGTTGTTAAAACAGGCAAAACTCACTATATATATATTGCCACACACAGCAAGCTAGAGTAATCAATGGATTCCAGAAGGCTTGTGCATAAAATCCCCATCTAGTGCCTACTCATCCAATATCCCCAGACTAGTTTCTGGCTTATGGCCTATAAGAGCAAACGTATTTTTTAAGTGTATAAGAAGGTTGCAAATGGTATCATATGTAAATATAGAAGTAAATGCATAAAGAAAGGAGGAAGAAGAAGAAAATTGTATTACATTAAAATCATCCATATTTACATATTAATTAAAAAGTCATTTTTTTTTTTGTTTTGATTTTGCTTAATTTTCACTTAATTTGTTTCACATAATAATTTTTAAATTTATACTCTGTATTAGATTAGAAGGAAATTCACATGGAATATTAACTTTTTACGGTAAATACCAGTAAATACTTGCTTTCAAAAACAATATCCAGAAATAAAATTCATAAACTGAAAAAAAACTTACATGATCACAAGTGTAACGATATATAAATATGTCGTTACATTAATTTAAAATAAAAACTTAAAAGTTCGCAAATAAAAGTAAAAAACTAAACGCTAAAATTAAAACATTGTTAAACGTGTATACATTCACACAGATGTTAAACTTTAAAAATATTTTTTTTTTCATAAACAAAAAAAAAAGGTATTTGAATGTATTTTTTTTAAATAAAAAAATACAAGATTGAAATATAAAAATATTTTAATAAAAAAATAACGTAAGTTAAAATAAAAACAGGTATTAATTAATTCCTGTAATCTATAAAAGGAAATGATTGTTTATTAATTATCTAAAAGCTGTTTAATTAAAAAGTCAGATGGAAAGTTAGATAAGAGAAGAAAGAGATTTTAGCTTGACAAATGGAAGCACTAAGCCTTGGCCCGGACCATAACGAAAAAAAGATTAGTGACGTTTTGTTCAGTGAATCCTTGTGGATAATATAAAAAGGAGAAATATTGAGTATTGGGCAGTTCCAGCTGTTTGTTTTGAGAGTGGTGATAGAGACGCAATATCACACACTCTCTCTCTATTTTAAAAGATGAACTGATTGTGATACCGAAAGGAACCAGCTAATGCTACCTCCGGAACATCTGACCGGGTTTCAAACAAGGACTCCGTGGAAAAACAAGAACATGGACTCTTCTTCCGTAGGCTGTTAACAATGAACTTAAAAATTTTTTTAAATAATCAAGAACTTTCGTCAAGTTGAACAAATTAATAAACAAGCCGACATTTAAAATGGACTCTTATCTGACTTTTTGTAAGTTTAAATCAAATTAATAATGGTTAATTTTATATCTTTCCCGATTGTGAAAAGAATCATTTCCCTTTTAATATTTTTATGTGTAGTAATATTTTATTGGAGAAATTATTAAATGCATTACATTTAAGTTATCTATAGACGCTTGCATGGATTCGTTTGCGGTTAATTAGATTTTGGTTTTCATATTTGATCAAAATATATAGACATTCGATAAATAATGATACCTTACGGTGAGTATCTAAAATGTATTTATTCGGATGTCTTTTAAGTTATTGGTGACAACGCAAGTATCTTATGGTGAATACTATTGGGTTACTTATAAGTTTCCCTCTGCGATTGTCGGTATCAATAATTTTGTATTTTGATCGTTTATGTTTATTTTGAAATGTTTTTGACCGTGGAATCTGTGTAATCGATCTATACCCAACATTTTTAAATAAATCTGTGCGAACGTATATAAATGTTAAAATTAAGTCGGGCGCGAATGGCTATATAGTTTTGTAAAGTTGTATTAAGGGAGGGTAATCTTAGGTTATTCATTTCGTAGTTGAATTGGTTCAATGGATTCGATATATTTGTGTAATTAGTAAATGTAGTATGAGATCCGCTACGGGCAGGATTATAGATATACGCCACACACCCTCTGTTTGCCTATGGATGGGTTTGTAAGTCGGCAGAAGACCGCAGTCCATTCCTATGGAGTTTTTAGTTTATTGATCTACTTGCCCACAGATGTCACATTCCTGTTGGTGGAGAGTCAATGTCTTCTCTATTTCTACTTATTGTTCAGATGTACATTCCTGACAATATAGTATTTTGTGTTGTCGTATCATGCTACATTGAATACATGAATGTATCAGATGGATTGGCGCCAGTTGATTGCGAAATTTGTTGCCTAAGGTTAAATCAGGGAAGAATATTTTCCTTTCAAATGCAGACCTATGTAGTCCATTCATACTCGACCCCCTAAATAAAATATTAAACATTATAGCAAGCTATTTTAAATGTAAAATTAAGATAAAAATCTAAATGTTAAACTTATTCCTCGAATTTAGAATGATTTTATATGTGCGTAAATAAATATTTTTCTGTGTTAATTTCTGGCAGTGGCTTTTATTATTTTATTCTTTTATATTTAAGATATAAAATTTATAGATTGTTATCTCGGCGTCTCCGCTGAGCTAGTGACAATGGGCTAACGATCTAAATATGTAAATAAAGTGGAATCCTAACAGCGCGTATCTGCCTACTTTATAAATTTTTCTAGGCTCAAATGCCTAGATGGCGCCCTTTGGTAGTGCGGTGCGGTGCGATGCGATCTCCCACTTCGTTTGGATCGTTATAATTGGCGCCCAACGTTAGCCCATGTCACTAGCTCAGGGAGTAGCAGAGATTTAATAATATCATATCTTATCTAATTAGATTTCAACATTAAAAAATAAATAAAATAAGCCACTGCCAGTAATTAGCATACAAACATTTATTTATGCACATATATATAAGATTTAAAATTATTTTAGTATTAGTTTTACATTTTAACATTTAACATTATTTTTAACTTTGATTTTTGACTTTAATTTATATTTAAATTTCTATTATATTATAAGTTTACATTTTAATTAAGTTCGCACAGATGGGATTATAAAAGCTTGTTTTAATATGTTGCTATACATCGGTTACATAGATTACACGGTTAAAAACATTTCAAAGTAAACATAAACGATCAAAAGATAAAATCATTGATACTGGCAATTGCAGAGGGAAATTTATAAGTAACCCAGTAGTATTCACCATAAGATACTTGCATTGTCACCAATGATTTAAAAGACATCTGAATAAATACATTTTAGATACTCACCGTAAGGTATCATTATTTATCGAATGTCTATATATTTTGATCAAATATGGAAACGCAAAACATAGTTAACCAATAAACAATCCATGCAAGCGTCTATAAACAACTTAAATTTAATGCATTTTTATTTAGGGTCGGGTATGAATAGACCACATAAATTTGCTTTTGAAAATAAACATTCTATCCCTATTTAACCTTAGACTAAAATTCGTAGTCAAACTGGTATCAATTCATCTGATATATCGATGTATTCAATGTAATAAAATACGGCAGCACAAAAGGTTAAGAGAAGAAATTGCCTCTTATGAGATAGGAATATTACATCTATCTGCAAAGAAGAGCAATAAACAAAAAACTCCATAGAAAGGAACTGCGGTATCCGACTTATAATTCCTTCCATAGACTAACGGAAGTGTGCGGCGTATGAAGCGATTCTGCCCGTAGCGAATCAATATTACATCTACTAATCACACCAATATATCCAATCCATTGACCCAATTTAACCACGAAACAAATAACCTAAGATTACCCTCCCCTAATATAACTTTACAAATCTATACAGCCATTCACGCCCGACTTTAAGTTTAACATTTATATAATTTAACTTAACGGAAAACAGAAATTCTAAATAAACTTAAAGAACAAAGTTAAATAAATGGAAATGATTTTAAATAAATAAATAACAAATACATCAAATAACATTATTAATGAAGAATTTAGTTTGGTCAGATAGGATTCTATTGCATTATTTACTAAAAAGTTTTAAAATTTAGAGTTCTTATTGTTTCAAGTGAATATATAAGTTCTTACGATTTTTAAAACGTCCAACTTTATCCGTTGCTTGCCATGAACGTAAATTCCCACACCGTCCTAAAATTGGTATCCATTTAGCCGTTGTTTTATTTATTCATTCGGAGGTTTTTTAATTTAGTTGGTCCTCAATGTAGGAAACGATAGTTCATTTCTCCTTTCTTTAACAGCTGAAAGAATTGACCGTGCGTCTGTCAATTCCTCCAACTCCGTACTACTACATATAGTCACATCGTAATAATCAATTTCCAGTCACTAATAATTTTCAACCATGTCCTTTTATATTCATTTGAAGGATTGCCTTTACATTACGTCATCGATGCGATGATCCTTTTCGTTGAGGTCCGATTTCCCAATGGATTTATTTCATTTGCTAAAAGTTTCTATTGTTTTCCTCTCTGACCGATGTTTTTACATTTAAATGCCCAAGGCTGGTTTACATTTAACTAATTAACAATCATTTCCATTTCTGATTAATTAACCTGTTTTCCAAATCAAAAATATATTTAAAGATAAATTTAAAGATATAATTTCATCTCCAAATCTTTTTAAAATTTAGTTTTAAAATACTTTTTCTTTAATAAAGTTTTATTTTAATAATTTTTCATTATCTGTGCGATTTAATTAATATATAAGAGTTTAAGATGATATTTAATTTCAATTTTTAATTCTTAAAGAAAATTTTTAAATGCGAACTTTTTAATTTACTTTCATGTTTAATAAATTAAAAAAAAAAAACAATGTAACGAACGTCTATGCTCGTTACACAAGTTATAATGCTTTTCATGAGTAACTCTATTTGTTTTATTCCAATGCTGCCACCTATTGTAAGCTCAAACAATCAGTAAATACTAAATGATAATGCTTATTAAATTCGTAAAATATATAATTACTGAACTGATGTCAGATATGCAAGAAAGTTGACTTGAATTCAAAATATTGTTTTTGAATTGAACAAAAAAAATTAAAACATGCATTAGATTTAAAAAGGTTTGGGTGTATTAAATCCAGGTTCAAGTTCCTCACCAATGAAGGCCATAAACGTAAAACTAATCTGGAAATAATAAGATGGCAGAAGATAAGTATTTAAGAGGCATTACTACCTAGTATCTATTGATTTCTAAAGTTTGTAGTACTTTACAGCACTAAGTAAAATGAATAGAGTTGTTTAAATAAAATTTGTATAACATGTTATGAAGTCATAATGAAAAATTACTTTCTCAATAGGTGCAAAATTCAAATTGATTTGTTTTTATCCCGGGATTTACCACTGATAATAATAACATATCTCGTAATTTTTTATCTTATACTGTATACAGCGAAACAAGAGCAGATCTTTGCTTTAGTGCCATCTATAGAGGCAAAATTGTGTAATTTTCTGCTTTGAATTCTAAATCTTCATTGATAGATATGAAGTCGGAGACTGATTTGAGAAAGAGAATTTAAATATGTTGCTATCTGATAATCACCAATTACTCAAGCTTACTATAGATGGCACTAAAGGAGTGGACTGCTCATGTTTTATCATTCACTATATGTAAATGACCTTTTTTTTTTTTTTTTCTAATGCAATAATATTTTATTTATTTTTAGCCCTCTGTTTGAACAGTGTAAAGAGAAATTGAACGAACAAATAGGGGATAACAAAATAAAAAACAAATCTTCAATTGAAATTCTTCAACATTTTCTTAAAATGCCGCTTTTAAGAGTTCGGGAGTATGACAGGCTTATTAGTAAATTAATAATGCATTTTAATGAGGTAAATATATATATTATATCATTAAAAATATTGATATTAATTAGAAATAACAGTAATAACTATAATTTGATTTATTTGAATTAACATTTTTAGAATGATTTATTTTTAAAAATAACTTGCTTACTCAAGTTTCCTATAGAGGGTTTAGAGTACCATGAAGAGAATTGATTTTTGAAAGCTTTTCTATACAATGACTTTATTACAGATTATGAGCCTAAGTGGTAATTGCTACAAAATTATATATTTTGAAAATTTGGTGTAAACACCTAATATGCGTACATGCCAAACTTTACTATTTTAGTCAAAAGTTTTCGTTTTTGAATCTATCTAATATATCCATTTTATGTTTTTAGTGAATCGTTTGGGTTACATTGTACTAGCAAACAGTCTGATCTTTATTCAGCAAATATCAAAATATTAAACAGGCAAAACTCTTTATACGTATTGCCACTCAGTGCAAGCCAGAGCAATCAATGGATGCCAGAAGGCTTGTTCATAAAATCCCCATCTAGTTTCTGTATTGTGGCCTTTGTCAGTGAGGAGCTTTGGATCTGAGAGCTCCTCAATGACGAAGGCCATGAGCCAGAAATTAGTCTGGGGATATTGGATGAGTAGGCCCTAGATGGGGATTTTATGCACAAACCTTCTGGCATCCATTGATTACTCTGGCTTGCACTGAGTGGCAATACATATAGAGAGTTTTGCCTGTTTTAATAACAATTATAAGAAATGGTGATTATGTGGTGTTATTGGCTTAAAAATATCAAAATAATCTACTAAAAGATAAATCATTTAGTTGTCAGATAACTCTGCAAGGATTGATGAAGAGCAATAGATTCATTCGATTGACCAAACTGATTTTTTTAAAGGCATTCATGTGAATTTATGTAGGAACTTTTAGTTTTTAAATCTGTTACTCGGAATATTAATAATAATTAAATACAAGTATAGCTTTTATATTTTTTAAGCTAGTTATAATTAGCAAATAAGGGCTTTGAACAGTAGTTTCATGGCTTTGGATAGTTAGTCATGACTAGATTAATGAGGTCAGCCTTGGAAATTTAAACCTCCACAGGCATAGTTGTCTATTTCTTTTTTCAGCCTTTTCATCTGTACTTTTTTACGTCCACTTATGCAAAATGTCAACAAAATTTTTAATTGTACATTTCTACTTCAAATTTAATGTGTACAACTGCTGACATTAGTACTTAATAACATAAAACAAAAAAACATGTTGTATTTATTAGTTATATAAATTTTAGTAGCGATTTTATATTCTGTATATATGCTCACACTAAGGAAACATAATTTCAACAAATTAAAAAAAAAAAAAAATGAAAGGAAAAAAAAAAATTTGATAAAAGATATATACTACAAACAATAATAATACAACAATTTAGATTGTGAATCTAAATGTAGAAGAAACAATTATACATTCTCTAAACATGTTTATATAGAATTTTAATTATAGCATATGATAATATATAGCTTTTTATAGAATTATAAAATCCCTATTTTCTCTGATGTCTGATTGGTGAATGTATGAATGTTTCTTCGTAAGGCTGTCATATGTTAAATTCCAACAAGGTGGATTTTTCAATTAAAAATTTTTTTATTTGTTCTGTCATTAATAAATCTTGATAATTTTTTATGAACGATTTTATTCATAGGAAATAATTTGTTAAAGAAACCAATAAAAGAAATATATTACAAAAACAATGGTCAGCTACATTTCTGGATTCTAAAAAAAAAATGGTATTGAAATAAACTTTTTGAAGGAAAAAAACACTCAAAAAAAAATCAGAACTGAATAGGTATAGTATTTAAATCATGAAGAAAATGTGATTCGTGTTTGAAATGTGATGTTTAATGGGGCAAAAAAAAACTAGATGCTATAGTACCCTATTTACATTTAGTTTTGGTTAGCGCATAATCAATGATTGTAATTTGTTATTGCATAGTTCATGCAAATTCCACCATTAATAGTTGTGTCGGCTAATTTAGAGGCTTAATTTGATTACGAGCATTTTATTCAAAGCAAGTAATTCAGCAAAGCAAAAAAAAATTGTTAAAGCAACCAATTACCACGGCCTTTCAAGCCAGCTACATTTCACACATTTATTTCTATAATATTAAAATCTTTTGTTTAATTTACATTAAATCTTTAAAAAAAATTTTTTAAAGCAACCAATTAAAAAGATTGCCTTTATATAGGCCGGAAACATCTGGTAGAATTATAATTTTCAAAAAAAGAATTTTTTTTTTTTTTCATGTGTCAAAGCATCAGCCGGGAAGTGAACCACCCGCAAACCCAGGACAACTGCTTGTAAGGCAGCTGTGCTAACCACTCGACCACCAACGCTTGACAAAGAATAAAATCTATTCTATATGTATAAAATCATAAGTAAAACAAAAGTAGAATCAAATGATATAGTTCATCTCGTTCAAATTCCTGGATATAAATCTGTTAATAAGTAACTAAAATTTCTCTTATCTGGTCATCTTAAAAAGAAAACTGTTCTTAAAAATCTTGTAGAAACAAAGCATCCATAGGAAAAAAATACAGTATTCTGAAAAAGTATTAATAGCTATTTATTCAACAATAAATTTGTAGTGGCGCTATTAAATATTTGTTAAAGAAAAAAGTTAACATTTTCATGAAATAGTTTGCAGAAAAAAATAGAACTTGATTTTGTAAGTAATTCTATAGTGTTTGTAATTTTTTTTAAAAATTTCTTTAAATTAAGTGTTTTTCAAGAGTCTATGTAGATAGTGGTTCAATGTTAAGAAAAACTTAAGATGTTTTAATCTTTCAGTATTTTATTATTATTTTTTTTTTTGAAGGCCTTGATAACAGACTCTTTGTTATTGCATACTTTCAATCTTTCTTTTCTTTGGTAGTAAATAATCTGCTTTCAGAAATAGAACCTATTCGACATACATGTCTACCCTAAGAAGTTTTGCAAAAAATCATTAGTGATGATTTTATGTAATGCGTTAAATCAAGAGAATTTTAAATCCCACATATATGTTTCCTGCTATTTTTTTCTAATTTTATTCACCTTTGATGTAATACTGATGGAATTGCAAAAACACTCTACCTACATACATCAAATGGAAAGAAGTGTTAGAAATAAATATTTTTCCATAAGCTCCACTGAAAGGGTGTGGGCAAGCAGGGCAAACCCCAGGAGATATAGAGGTTCATGCTTTCCTAGTATTCATATAAACAGACAGCACTTTACACAATTCAAATGCCATATTTTATTATTCAAAACTTCTAGAAATAGTTCACAATTTCAACTAATCAACGGTCTTCTTCAGAACTCTTTTTTTTAAAAAAAAATAATAATAAAAAGAAGTGACGTAAAAAATAGAATTTAACATTATTAATTAAAGCACATAGATGTATGTATATATATTTTTAATTGTCCCTATAAACGTTTATATGTGAATGTTAGTCAAAAAAGTGTATATTAATAAGTGAAAAAAATCCAAATATATATATATGCAAAGTTGAATAAAACAGTCTTTAGGTAACCTTCTGCAGAGCAAATATCTCTAACAGCACTCATAAAAAAAAAAACTATTCTTTGGTTCTATATCCATTTATCAAACAATTATTCAATGGTTATTTGGATTGTTTATGGGTCAATTACCTAGAAAGGAAAAGCCCAAACCTCTTGAGAAAATTTTTAACTAACTCAGCCCAAATTTGAATCTAGATGATAAATGTGCTAGATATATGTGCTTTTATTGCAGCCCAAATCTCTTGTGAAATATAAAATACTAAAGCTATATACTTTATTAAGAAAGAAAAAAAATCTAATATAAATATAAATAACAATAATATTATTTTAAACACACTCAGTAGAGAATACAATATATTTATTAAATCTCCCAATCCAACTGAAATTTTTGATCGCACAGCAGTCTTCTTCAGAGCTGTAAATACATAATATATATAAGTATCATTATGCAAATACAAAATAAATATTTTTTCTTTTAATTAAACTCAAGGCAAAAGAGTTAATTACTAGAGAAAACTTGTTTAGCCTGAGGACTTAAAATTAGTAATTGATAGTTTTCTAGCAACCAAAGGTAAAGTTATCTTGGGTTATTTATACAGAACATCACATGATCATTTTGTATGCTTACACAGGTTGTTAATAACAGTAGCAAACTTTCCATACAGTAGTGCCACCAAATACAAGCCTTTGTAATTAATGGATGCAGGAAGGTTTATGCATAAATTCCAAGACTCCTCACTGATGAAAGCCTCAAGCTAGAAAATTGTCTAGGGATATTGGTTGAGAAGGCACTAGAAAGAGATTTTATGCACAAATCTTCCTGCATCCATTGATTACAAAGGCTTGCACTTGGGGGCACTACTGTATGGAGAGTTTGCTCCTGTTATCTATACAGTTATAATACTCCGATTTCAATTGTTTACATCATAATAAATCCATGAAAATATTCAATGTAACAAAATATATTGTCTATACACATTTAAACATGTATTATAGCAAATGCATATAAAAACTTAATTCAAATTTGATTTTATATTAATTTATATTATTTTACTTACTATAAATTGTCATAATTTATAAGATTTGATCTGTATTGATCAACAAAATGAAAATACTGTTTCTTGGATTTTCTGTAAGGGTACAATTTCTTTTAATATGAAGGTGTTAATGCAAAATGGTTTTTTTGTTGATGAAGCCAAAGTTTAAGTGCAATAGTCTTGTATCCAGAAACCTTGTTAGCCAATTTAAATATTCTCTTCCTTATTTCCAAATCATTCTTCTAGTCCTAAATTCATGTTTTTTTTTTCTCTAGTCTGTCAGTATATTTATTCTACATTTTCATTATAAAAATCTAAACAAGCAGAAAATTATGTGGTTTGGGGCAATAATAGATCGATGGATTCTGGAGCCTAAGACCCATGATGGACCCTGCTCTGTCATTTCCAGTGCTTTAAAATCTTCACATGATCACTATTTCCTATACTTACTCAAGCTGTTAAAACAATAGCAAATTCCATACAGTAGCGCCACCCAGTGCAAGTCATAGTAATCAGTGTATGCGAGAAGGTTTGTGCATAAAATCTCTAACTGGTGCCTACTCATCCAATATCCCGAGACTAGTTTCCAGCTTGTGGCTTTCATCAGTGATGAGCCTTGGATGTGAGAGAACTGTATCTAACTCTTTGGATTTAATGCAACCCTCCTGCAGCCACCTTTTACCTATTTACCTTACCACAAAGTTATGAGTCCAAAATGAGAACAATATTTTTAGTCCACGGGCTAATTTGCATGTAAGGTCATACAGATCTGAACTCAGTTCAGTATCTACACATTTTGGGGTCTGGTTTTTTAATAATCATAATCACTATTTTCCTATGGGAAGGATCGATATTAAACCATTGAAACATCACATGCTGACCATTTTCTATGTTTACACAAGTTGTTAAAACTCTACATTGTAGTACCATCCAGTTCAAGCCATAGTAATTAATGGATGGTAGAAGGTTTATGCCTGAAATTCCTAACTAATGCCTGCATCATTCAATATACCCAGACTAATTGTGACTTTTATCAGTGAGGAGCCTTGAAGAGTTACATTAGGTCCAACGATATAGATGCAGTACTTTCAGATTCAAGAGACTTCTCACTGACGAAAGCCACAAGGGAGAAATTAGTCTGGGAATATTGGGTGAATAGACGCTAGATAGGAATTTTACGCACAAACCTTCTAGCATCCATTGATTACCATGGCTTTCAGTAGGTGATGCTATTGTATGGAGAGCTTGCTACTCTAAAATCTTATGAATTCCCGATCAATAAACCATTCGATTAATGCCCTTCATCATTAAGAGTGGTGATAGGGTGGCAAATTCTAGAACTTACGATCATGAATTGTATCTCACTTCTATTACTTTCGATGATCAAGCTTCATGTGAATTTTTTTATGAATTTTCGAGAAAGTAACCATTTGATTATTATTGATCAAAAAAAATTGTAAAATCTCTTTCATTTTCTTTATACTTAAATTTTATTTACTCTCCATATAATTTATCTTGATTGTTTTCAATATTTTCATTTCGAAAATAAATGCTCAATACTCTCCCTTCCATCTCCACATTAAGTGCATCTACAGTCTAAATTCTTATTCCATCTTTGCTTTCTATTGATGATGGCCAAAACTGTGTTGATGTGATGTGATGTGATATGGCTTCTCCTTAAACGAACTCAAGAATATGTCAGCAATTATGCCCAGATAAACCTGTTAGCCACTTTCTTTTACATTCCCCACTCTAAATTTACCCATAATCTGCTCTATCCCATTTCCACAACATAATTTTTGTCAACTCTATAACCTTTATATCTAAATCCCCCTTATCTTTTCCCAAACCCAGCATAAAAACCAATAATTCACTTTCTGTATAATCACTCTTTTCATATTTATTTTTCCACAACTTCATTATATGTACCCTTTCTGTTTTCAAACATTTACATTCAATTAACAAATGCCTAATATTTTCAATTCCTTCCTTACATAATTTCAAAATAAATCACCCATATTTTTCCATTTACATGTATATTCTTTTGTAGCTAAAGATCTCATTCAAGCCTTAAATAATAAACTACTTTCCTTACTATTATCATATATTAACTCACACCTAATATTCTGTTTATTTCTATATATATATATTTAAACTCTTTTTACTCTCCATACTATTTCTCCATCTCTCTAACTCCCTAGTCTTTATTAATAAATTTATTCTTTTATCCCATTCCTTACTACTATAACACTCAATAATCCTCTTAACACAATCATCCCATCTTTTGTACAAATATACTGATATAAATTCTTTATCCAAATCTTTTCTATACCGCATTACCTTTCTCACCCATCTAGTTACCTGCCCTTTACTCATAACCCAATTAAATACTATTTTAGCTATTCTTTTATTATCCATAAACTGGAATCTACCAAACATTTTCATTTTACTTTTTGCATCTCTCATATGAAAACTTGACCATCCCATTTCTCCTTGAATTGCCTCCCTTGCTGTCCATACTTCTGCATCCAATGCATGTCTTCCTACTTCCCTTTGAGCTTTTTCTAAATAATCTAATATCTTTTTACTAACATATAATGCATCGTTACCATATGTTAACCCTGCTACTGCAACTCCTTTCCATATAATTCTAGCTATATCATATTTATTATATGAAAATACTGTTAATTTCTTTATCAATCCCTTCCTTTTCTTTGCGTCATTTATCAATTTTTTCTCCCATTCATCCAAATAATTTTTCTGATTACTTAAAATAATTCCTAAATAACTATATCGATTCACCACACTTAACTTAATATCTCCCAATAAAAATTCTACATCTTCTCTTTCCTCAGTATTAACCATCATTATATTTGATTTTTCTTCACTAAATTTAATCCCCATCTCTTTACCCCCCCCCTTGTACATGTCCTCAACATAACTTCCATATCTTCTCTTTTTTCTGCACACAAAAATATATCATCCACAAAAAAAAGATCTGACAAAATATATACTCCCTTACTACCTATTAACGGTATCTCTATCCCTCTTCCTAATCTTTCTATTGCTCTTTCCATTTCACTCAAATACAACACAAACAAAATAGGTGACATAGGGCATCCTTGCCTTAGTCTCACACCATTTTTAACTTTAATTGATTCTATATTCTCTAATTGATATATATAATAATTATTTTCATGTAATTTCTTAATAATATCTATTAAAGCTTCATCCATTCCCAAATTTGCTAAACTTATCCATAATCTATTTCTATTTACTCTATCATATGCCTTCTCTATATCTATAAAACTCATATATAATTGTTTATCTGCATTCCTACTCATATCCATAAGTTGTGTAACTACAAATAAACTATCTCCTATACGCCTATCTAATCTAAAACCTCCTTGCATGTCACCCACTACATTATTCCCTTTCATCCATTTTACAACTTTACTAGCCACCATATACAAGAAAACTTTATATAAAACTGATGTTACCGCTATCGGTCTATAATTATTCAACTTTCTATGATCCTTACCCTTTCCTTTAAATAATAACCTTACTCTTGTATTACTCCAACTACTTTGGAAAACTCTATTCTGTGCCATTTTATTAAAACAGAATAATAACTTTACTTTTGCCCTATATCCTAAATTCATTACCATCTCTGCTGCCCATCCATCTAAACCTCTTGCCTTCCCACTTTTCAATTTCTTCTCTACCTCATTTAGTTCATTTTCTGAAAAGCTAATATTCCCATTACTATATTCTTTCATATTTTCTAACATTCTATCATTCACATCTAACATCTTTTCTATATTCATTACATAACTATTTAAGATTCTCTCTAAATCTTCTCTAGAACTACACTCAATTCCATCATCATCTAGTAATACTAACTCTCTCTCCCCTATATTTCTCCTTTTAATATAATTTCAAATTTTTTTACTTCCATCTCTTCCACTTTTATTAATATCCTCCAACAATTTACTATTCAATTTCATTCTCTCTCTATAAATATCTATTTTAGCCAACTTCTTCTTTTCTAAGTACTTTTCCCATTTAGCATTAATATCTTTTTCACTTTCCTTATTCTTAATAGCACACTTATATTCTCTACATGCTTCTTTTTTTTCTTTTACACTTTTACTAATTTTAATTTTTTTATTACTTTTATTCTTTTCAATATTCTCAACTAAAACCCTATTTGCAACTTTTTCTACTTCCTTACACCAATCCTTATACTCATCCCCAACCCACTCTTCCAAGTAATACTAAGCTTCCTCTGGTGTTATCGTACATTACTTCATATTTTATATATTTTTTATTCTTATGAGAACACCAGATTATTTTTTTAATACCCATGTTCATTTTTTATAATTTTACTTTTTTTTCTCTAACCAACTTATATATCACCTTTTCTCTACTCTTAACTATATATCTGTAATACATTCCCTATTAACTATGCCCCTGTAATACATCCCCTTCTTAATCATGTACCTATAAGACCTTTCTCTATTCATTATGTACCTATAATAAATTTGCTTTTTAACTATGTTTTTGTAGAACCTTTCCTCCTATAATATATTACTTCTCACCTATAATATATCTTTTTCTTAATTATTTACCTATAGTACATCTCCTTCTTAACTATATATATCTATAGTATATTCCCTTCTTAACAATGCACCTGAAGAACATTCCTATCTTAACTATGTACCTATAATACATTTTCCTTCTTAACTATGTATCTATAGAACATTCTCTTCTTAACTATATATCTGTAATATATTCCTTATTCATCTATATGAGGGATACCCAAAATTAACTAGAATTTTATAATAAAAAATTGTTTATTTATTTTTAAGTGTTACAAATTTAATCTGTTTCAAATTACCGTCCATTTGATGCAATACACTAGTCTAAACATGTTTTTCATTTTCCAAAGTAATCTGGAAACATTTGCAAAGAGATGTCTTTTTGAACCCCTGTGGCATTTTTTCCCCAACACTTCTAAGTCTGCAAAAAAAAATCTAGATATTTATTTATTCGAGAGATTGCACGAAGCGAGATCAATCAAATATGTTGATAATAAGCTGGGTCATGCTCAATTTAATTAAAAAGTGTTTACACTTAAGGCTTTGAGAGATGAACCTTTGTCGGGATGAAGCTTGCACTATTTTCTTTGCCACAAAATGGGATGTTTACATTTTACCACATCACGTAAATGCTTCAGAACTTGCAGATAAAATACCTGATCATTATGGACTAAATCAAAGAAAAATGTCATTTGCGTCAAAAAAAAAACCAGCGTTGTTTTGACTTTTCACTTGCCACACTTTTTAGGGAAGTTAACATTACAATTAAACCATTCATAAACTTGTATTTTATGAGATCAGCTTGCTTGTAATCTGTTTCAAACATTACAACTTTTTTCTGCCATTTTCTGTAAACAAAAACAGAATTTCACGTTGTACAACCTTTTCAGTCATTATAAAAATCAACAAATACACAAAATGCACTTTTCAAAAAAATGTGCTATGAGGCATCGCAATTTCACATTGCATTGTCATTTGGCAGAGTGATGCAGAATTGTGTAACAGCAGAAGCATATACTTCAACAGGCACACAAACCAGAGAACAATTCCAGATATTTTGGGGTTTCCCCTTCATATGTGTATAGTATATTCCATTTTGAAGTATGTACTTATAATATATTCATTCTTAACTGTGTACCTACAGTATATATATTTTTTTAACTATGTACCTGTAATACAGTCCCTTTTCAACTATACATTTATTCCATTTCTTTTATAATACATAGAAATAAATTGTCTCTCTATTAACTTTGCGTGTTACAAAACTTTTTTTGTCCAACATATTCGTTGCTTTCTCTACTTAATTCAGTTAAACATCATTTTTACTAATCTAAAAACATCACATTTTTACTAATCTATTTTTATTCATTTTTTTAATTTTAATTCTTTAGTCTCATTATGTAATTAACTATTTTAATTGTTTTAGGATTCTCATAAAACAAATAATTTTTTGTTCAGACATTGAATAATTTTTTTTCTAAATTCATTCCTTCTAAAGGCTTAAACACTTTTTTGTGTGCTGCAAAGATGATTATTAATTAAACAATAATCCATATTTTCTCCCATGATTTTATCTACATTAGTTATATTACATAAATTATTAATAACAATAATATTAAACCATTTTACATATTCTTGTAATGCCATGAAAAATCTTTATTCATCTTCTTTAAACTATCAGTTTGGATAATTTAATAGTTTTTCTTCGAACTGAAGAAGACTAATGGATAGTCGAAATTGCCATCGTCTTAATTAAGCTCGCATTTTCAACTATTCAATAGTCTTTCTCAGAATTGAAGAAGTCTTGAATAAGTCAAAACTCACTTTAAATAAAGAGGTAAATAAAGAATTTTCTTGGAATTACGTATGTGTACATTAAGATTTAATATTCATTGTTGAGACCATTGGCCAATAAGCTGCAGTCATAAGTTGCACATAATGGTTTGATAATGTTTGCTTTTTTTAATAGCTATATATATGTAGTTAATGTTACATCACATGTCACAGTATATTATGAAATATTGCTATGAACTTTTATTATGAAATTTATAAACATATGTATAAATGTATATCATGCATATAACTTAGGATCCAGATAAATATAAGGTATTGAAAGAAATTGGAAGTCATTGGGAAGTGTTGAAAAATTCAATCAACTCGGAATTACAAGCTGCTGAGCAAACCAAAGCTTTCTGGGACATTTGTCCTCCAAAATCTGCAGTAAGTTTTATATTCAAATTATTTTGTCAATTAGATGTATTTTGCGCAATTTGCTTACAAGTTAAATTTATATTAATTTGTTTTAATTATCAATTTATTTTAAATGCACATTACTATATTAAGTAATATTTACTAAGGCTGTAACCTCAAGAATATGTGTCTGAAAAATGCGAAGGTAGGGACCTCTAACCACAAACTTACGCTTTGGAATTGTGGACTTAATCAGTGAAGTATTGAATAGCTTAGGGGTTCCCCTCTTTTCTTCCAAAGCGTAAGTGTGTGATTAAGACCTGTAGAGGTCCCTACCTTTGCATTTTTCAGATGCATATTCTTGAGGTTACAGCCTTAGTAAATATTAATTAATTTGTTTTATAATCGTGGTACATGAAATTACACAAAAAACGTTTTCGTCATTAGTCACTACTTGTAATGGAGTACGGCCATTCTAACTCGGGGGGAGGGGCAATAATAGAAAAATAAAGAATAAAAAGTTGAAGATGAGATTTGCGATAACTATACAAACCAATCAACTAATACAATACATCTAAGTGGCTTATTGGTTTTTATGCTAGGTTTGCGAAAAGGTAAGGGGGGTTTACATATAAGAGCCATGAAGTTGACAAAGATTATGTTGTGGAAATGGGATAGAGCAGGATAGAGAATATGGAAAAAACTTAGGGTGGGGAATGGAAAGGGAAGTTAAAGTGACTAACAGGTTTCTCTGAGCATAGTGGCTGAGAGATTCCTGACTCCAAGAAAGAAGAAGCCATCACAATGATGAATAATAAATGCATATTTTAAATAGTTTTTTTCAAAGATGAATTAGGAATATATATATATGTATTATCTAAATTGGCTGCAGAAGGGAGTTTGCTATTAACTGAAAGGAGACCCTTTGATTCCTCTTGGAGGCCTTAAAGGAACCGAGCAGGGCAAATTCCTAATGTCCACTCCATACGTTCTTGTCGTTGCAGCTGTTGCCACTATGTGTTTATTCATATAGTATACGAACATGGATGGGCTGCTCACCAACACACATTAGCCAGCGTGGTGAGTTTATTGGCTTTTTACCTCTGAGTTTAAGATCAAGAAACACCATGGTCTGTCTTCTCAATGCCTGATAGGGCAGAATGAATGTTTGTGTAAATGATAAATATTTTTCCAATACATATATACAATTATGACAGACAAAAATAAAGCATGGCCCTTATTCCCAGGAGGCTGTAAAGTCACCAACCAAGGCAGCGGTTGGTGGCCGAAGGCGGAGGGTGCTAAGAATCCTTTGATTGCGGACCCAGGCTGCCATTTGATGACAACTTTTTATTTAGGTAGTTACAACTGCAGATCACTTTCAAGTGAAGGAAGATTGCAAGAATTAGAAGAACTCTCTTATATTAAATGGGATATTATTGGACTTTGTGAAGTTAGAAGAAAAGGTGAAGAGACAATTGATTTAAAAAGTGGACATACATTCTTTTATAAAGGCACAAATATTGGAAATACAAGTGGAGTAGGATTCATTATAAATAAAAAGTGGAAGAACAATATTGTGGAGATTGATGGTGTATCAGACAGAGTGGCAAGATTAGTTATACAACTTAATAGCAGATACCAAATGCAGATAATTCAGGTTTATGCCTCAACAAGTTCTCATAGTGATGAAGTAGTAGAAGATTTTTATATGGATGTACAAAAGGCTTTTGATCAGAGTAAACAACATTTTAAAATTGTTATGGGAGACTTTAATGCTAGAATTGGTAAACAAATGAAAGATGAAAGTGCTGTAGGTAATTTTGGTTATGGTAATAGAAATGAGAGAGGACATAGACTTGTGGAGTTTGCAGAAAAAGAAAAACTTTATATTATGAATTCATTTTTTGAGAAAAATGCTAAAAGAAAATGGACATGGAAGCATCCAAATGAAGGTACAGTGGAATTGGATTATATTTTGACTAACAGGAAATACATATTTCAAGATTGTAATGTTCTTAATAGATTTAACACAGCAAGTGATCACCGATTAGTAAGATGCAAGATACGTGTTAATGTAAAACTAGAAAGACAAAAATTGTTAAGAAAAACAATATTTACAGTTGATATTCCTAATCTTCAGAAACATTCTAATGAATTTAAATTAGAACTTACAAATCGGTTTCAAGTATTAGTAGATTTTGAACATGATTCAGATTTGAATGAAATTAATATGAAAATAACTGATACACTTTTAAAAACTGCAAGAAAGATAGCTGGTAGAAAAAAGCAGCAATTGACCAATAAAATTTCTACTGAGACTAGAGAATTTATGAAGAAAAGAAGAAATATGAAGATATACAAAAATGATGCATTAAAAAGAATTGAATATCTCGAATTTTGTAAAATGGTGCGGAAAAGAGTTGAAAATGATATGAGAAAGTATAACTGTGAACTAGCAAGAAAAGCTGTAGAAGAAAATAAAAGTCTTAAGAATGTAAAACAACATTTTGGTATTGGTAGGAAATTTATATCTGCAATAAGAAAAAAAGATGGAATTATTACTAAAAAGAGAGATGACATCATGAAATTGGTAGAAAATTTTTATCAAGAATTATATAGTAATAAAGAACAAGTACCTCCTATATCTATTACATCTTCCGAATTGCCCAGAATTTTAAATGAAGAAGTGAGAAATGCAATTAAATGTATGAAGAAAGGAAAGGCTCCAGGTAATGATGGAATTATAATTGATATATTAAAAGAAGCAGGTGAAGAAACAGAAAATTTTTTAGCAAAGTTATATACTAAATGTCTAAATGATAAAGATGTATCGGATGATTGGAAGAATGCAGTAATAATATTAATATTTAAAAAAGGTGATAAAGAAGATATTAGAAATTACAGACCTATCAGCCTTTTATCAGTTTTATATAAAATTTTTACCAGGATAATTACAACTCGTCTACAGAGAACATTGGATTTCCACCAACCAAGAGAACAAGCTGGATTTAAAAGTGGTTTTAGTACAGTAGATCATATTCAGGTATTGAGAGAAGTTATAGAAAGGACAAATGAATATGAGTTGTCATTATGTTTTGGATTTGTAGATTATGAAAAGGCATTTGATTCTATAAACATTTCTTCAGTGATTAAAGCATTGGATCATCAAGGTATAGATCCAGGATATTGTCATATTTTAAAGAATATTTATAAAAATGCAACAGCAACAATTAGATTACATAATGATACTGGGAAAGTCAACATTGAGAAAGGTGTAAGACAAGGTGACTCCATATCTCCAAAACTTTTTACAGCAGTGCTGCAAGAAGTATTTTGTGGATTAAAATGGGAAACTAAAGGAGTGAAAGTAAATGGAGATTATTTAAGTCATTTAGATTTCACAGATGATGTAGTTGTTTTTGCAAATAATGCTTCAGAGCTGCAGGAAATGTTGCAGGAGTTATCAGATGAAAGTAGGACTAAAGATAAATGTTAAAAAGACTAAAGTAATGTTTAATCGATTTGCTCAAAATATGAAAATAAAGATTGATTATGATGAATTAGAAGAAGTTAACAGTTACAAATACCTTGGTCAGATTATTAATACAGATGGAAACATAATGGAGGAAATTAATCATAGAATTAAACTTGGTTGGAGTGCTTTTGGTAGAAATAACTTGATACTAAAAGGAAATATGCCTATGTGTTTGAAAAGGAAGGTTTTTAACAAATGTGTTTTACCAGTTCTTACTTATGGATCTGAGACTTGGACACTCAATAGAAGAGCAATACAGAGACTTCAGACCACTCAAAGAAGTATGGAGAGATGTATGTTGGGAGTAACAAGAAGAGATCGAAAACGCAATGTATGGGTAAGAGAACAAACAGGTGTTACTGACCTCATTGAAAAAATTAAAAGATTGAAGTGGAGTTGGGCTGGACATATTGCTAGAAGAGATGATAATAGATGGACAGTTGAAATTTTAAACTGGATTCCAAGAGATTGTAAAAGACCCAGAAAGAGACCACATGTGAGATGGATGGATGAAATAAGAAGGTGTGCAGGGGTGATGTGGAGAAGAGAAGCTAAAGATCGAAGAAGATGAATTAAACTTGGAAAGACCTTCATCCTGCAGTGGATTGATAATGGTTGATAATGATGATGATGATGATGATTATCTAAATTAGCAGAATGCGAAGTGTCAAGATACAATGAAATAATTTAGGTATATATTTTTTAATATTTTAATTGATATAATTAGTATATAAATGGAAAACTGAGGAGTTGTGAGTTGGAGTAGTTTGAGGCCTGTCCATTAAAGTATGAAGATTGGCTATCTTAATATAAAGCTGAGCACTGATTGTATAGATGTGTGGAGATAATAATCTGGACCAACTGATGATTGCTGATTTAGCATGAATTACGTAAATTGGTGATTATTTTGTCTTTTCAACATGTGTGTGATCAGGTGGGTCAGCAATATGAGATGGCATGGAGAGTTAAGGGTCGTGTGAAAGTCTTGAGTTCGAATCCTGCATACATTACATATATATATGCAGGTTTAAGCCTGTATAGTGTATTAATTTACATATTAAAACATAGTGCCCCAAAGATCTGCCCATCTCTCACATATGTATGTAAAAATGGATTATTCTCCTGTACATGAGGGGTCAGAATGACTTCATGTCGACATGGGTAGGATGACAACCTTGGCACTAACGTGGGCTTTGAATGTTCCATCATCAGATTTTCAATGAAATGGAAGGCTGAAGAGTTGTGAGTTGGAGTAGTTTGAAGCCTGTCCATTAAAGTATAAAGATTGGCTATCTTAATATAAAGCTGAGCACTGATTGTATTTATGTGCAGAGATAATAATCTGGACCAACTGATGATTGCTGGTTTAGCATGAAATACGTATATTGGTGATTATTTATCTTTTCAACATGTCTGTGATCAGATGGGTCAGCAATATGAGATGGCATGGAGAGTTAAGGGTCGTGTGAAAATCTGAGTTCGAATCCTGCATACATTATATAAATAGAAAAAAATTAAAAAACATGCCTAAAATTATTTCAAATTTTAAATTATTATGTGTATAATGATATTAGAAAAATTATCGCTAGATGTTATATTTTACGAAAATGATGTAGGTGAAGATTCTATGCAAGAAATATCATTGTTAAATGTGAAGAAGGTGTAAATTATGTCCAGGGTATTATAACTTTATTTTTCTTATTGCATTGCCAAATCTGTATAATATTAATCCCATTTACGTTCTTTATTACTTTTACAATGCTTCATATAATTACAACTCATTATTGACGGTTTCGATTGCCCAGCAATCTTCTTCAGAACTGCTACTTATATGATTTTAATATTATAAGTCCATGATATATTACAACACATATTAGATAATATTTATAATGAACTTCTTCGGTATGTATTAAGCGAAAAAAAAAAATTATATTGCTTGTGACAAATTCAAATACTGTACTGAATGTTCTTTTAGTAAATTAAAAATCATCTGCACTTCACAATGTGAACAAATCGGTTATATACTCTAACTATATTAATTATAGAAAAGAACATTGCCAAAAATTATGATTTGTCTAATGAAATAGTAATAAAAAAGTCACTTTTTTAAGATGTCGGGGTCTTTATCAAAATATTTTTTGTGACTTAATTATTTTTTGGATTTGGGATCCGTATTTGAATCTGAATCTTTTTATATGAAATTTTGTTGGGGTGCCAGAAAATATTGACCCTTCATAAAGAAGGCTGACTCTGTATTAATGGATATAAAGAACATAATATCAGCTTTCATTAAGGAAGCTAGTTTATCAGACGATAATCAATCCAAGCATTAAAATCCTCAATGTTAGGTCTGTTGGTCACACTTCGAGTGAAGTGCAGATCCAGCTATAATTAAAAAAATATATTTGAATTGACTTTATTGCTTCAAGTTCGAGGATTGGATGTGATAGTGTCAGAATTTATCTTAGGACCAGAATCTGACAGTTTACCGCAAAACTAAACCACCCTGACAAAATATTTGAATAGCTTTATTGCTCAAGAATTCATAAGAAGTTAGAATCCAGAAGTGCCAGTGCTGGAATTGATCTTAGGAACCCACATTCCAGCACGTGGCATTCTACTACTGTTGTAAACTACAGAGAATTTACATAAGCTCCGTGATTTGATCCAAGAGGTTGAATGTAAAATGCACTGTATATTTTGCACCAGGATTTTCTGCATAACCAAAATGCACTACATGTTAAAATGCCAAGAATAACAGATTATCGTATCGCTGCATGGATAATAGGAAATACTAGGAAATCATTTTAATATCTCAGATGAAAAGTCATTTATGCAATAAATCATGTGATTCATTCAGATAAATTTTCAAATATAAAAAAAAAATGTCAAAACACTCTTCTATGCGCACAATACTTTAATTTTCCAAAATGATTTTCTCACTCCTTAAAAATTAAACCCGTTAAAGAATTTTCAAAATAGATCAAATATATTATTAGACCAAAGCATATTTGTACAGCATATCCCAGTGAAAAAGTGATTGAGGACTAGCTTCCTCTCCAAACCGCCACCAGCTTCTCCACAAAAATTTGAAGATGCTAGTATGTTTGGATCACAAATTATGACATGAAGTATGACATTGGGTTTCATAACTTAATCCACAAAGGAATTATCCATTAACATTAAATTCATTTTAAATTGGGAAAACTGCTACTGAAAGATTTGAAATGATCCAAACTCATAGAAATGAAGAACTTGACAAGATTTCATGATGACAGCACGAGCATTAAGGACAATCTACGAAAAACAAACTCGTAGTTCATGTCATAACTCATGATCCAGACATAACTAGCACGTTAAAGGTTTTGTCATGAATAATTAAAGTATGAGACTATATAGTATCTGCTATGATTCAAAGATGGCATGCAGAAAGCTTGGCAAGAGAACCAGTCGTCTTTTTACTGGGACACACTGTGTGGGTATATGATGGGGAACCCAAAAGTAATTAGAATTGTTCTCTGTTTAAGTGCACCTATTGTTGTACATGCTTCTGCTGCTACATACCTCTCTTAGGGACCTTTCTGCATCAATCAGCCAAATGACATTACCGTGTGAAATTGTGATACCACATTAACATATTTTTTGTAATGTGCATTTTACAAATTTGTCAATTTTGTATAATGGTTGAAAAGGTGGAATAATGTGAAATTCTGTTTTCTTTAGGGAGATCAGCAGGGAGTTCAGTTGTAATGCTTGAAAGAGATTACAAGAGCGCTATTCTGTATAAAACACAAGTTTAGGAATGGTTTAATGAAATTGTAAAATTCACCATGTTCCTAAAAAGTGTGGCGAGTGGACTCCAACGTCAAGACAATGCTATTATTTTTTTTAACACAAGCAGCACTTTTCTTTCAAAGTTAGTTCATAACAGTCAGGTGTTGTATCTACAAGGTCTGAAATGTTCGCATGATGCGTTAAAATGCGAACATCTCGTTTGCGATAAAGTGAGGAGTGGAAGCTTTATCATGACAATGCCTCCGTGCACGGTCTTGAGTGGGAAACAATTTTAATTAAATTCTGCATGACTCAGTTTATCTATCAGGCACATTCACTTGATTTCTAACCATGTGAATTTTTTTAATCTCTCAAATTAAAAAATGCCACCAAATTTTTTTTTTTTTTTTTTTTGCGGACTTATAAATGGTAAAGAAAAAATGATGCAGGCATTAGAATTCTTTCTGGACTTCTTCAAAAAGTGAAAAACGCGTTTAGTCTGTTAAAGATAAATAAACATTTTTTTTATTATAAAACTCCGATTACTTTTGGGTATCCCTAATATATGTATAACTTGTTTGTGTGTGTGTGTGTGTGTATTGTTTTTTTTTTAAAATATATTACCAATACATTTAAATTTATATTTTTACACCAGTATTATAAAGATGCACATATACATCAATTTAAGTGATTTACTAGTTAGTGTTTAAATTTTTTTTTGTTAAATATATGAAGTATTTCAGTATAAGATAATGAAATATAAATTTGGCAAATATACAGTTTTATTTTATATTTTTGTAGTGAATTTTTTAATGGGATATATATATACATTTTAGGAAAATTTTAAAACTCCGAACAGAAGAATAATTTTAGACAGTAAAAAGAATCCTCTGAATATTTTTAATTCAGGCCGCTTCTCATCTCATTGGTTTTTGCTATTCAACGATGCTTTTATTCATATTCAGGTAATCAAAGGTTGCTTTTTAAAGTACAGTAAATTGTTTATAGCCATGTAAATATCTTTTTGCGTTTATGTGTGTATACATATATTAAAACTGCATGTATTTATATTACATATGAGTATGTTCTACTGTAGCGCAATCTATTGTAAGACTAAGTAATAATTATATAAATCTTTTTCCTAGTCAGTTACTATGTTCTAGTAATATCAGTTCTTTTTTATTGCCTGCTAGAACATGGTAATGCATTAGTTAAGGAATCAAATCAAACCATTGGTATTGACATTTCTAGTCATGCGAAAAGAAGTTATCTTTAATTAGAAAACAACAGGTTACTAAAATATATACTTACTGACTGGTATCATCCCATTTAAGCAGGTTGATTAGAGTTCAAAATTTATATAAATTTAAAGAGTGATAAAGATACGATAAAAAGAGATAAAGTTATAATCATGAAGACCTACAAGAGGAAATGAAAGAGTAAGTAAAAGAAAGTGTATATTAAAGAAATTAAAGAAAAAAGAAAGACAGTGATTAAACCTATGGTAATAGAATATTAAACTATATGTAGGGAAGAACTGTAAGGGTGAGAAGTAAAGAGGTAGAAGGAAAAAATAATGTTACATTGAAGACGAAGCTGGCATTGAGAATTTGAAGGGGGAAATGGTGATAGAACAATTACAAAAAGGTGATTTGTGATACCTCCCTAATATTATGGCTGGTAGTAAGTAATTATGGATAAAATTTTATTCTAAGAAAACTTTTATTTTCTTTTTGCGAATGTAAATAATTACATTGTAAACAGATTTATCTAATGAATTTTTTTAAAACAATCTACGTGTTTATGTGTACATGTACGTGAAAGTCTCATGACATAATAGTTATCGGCCATGGGTTCAAATTAGATAGAATTTTTTCTTCAAATCAGTAAAGCTTTCTATGCAAGCCTAGCATTTGTTGGCAGATAGTTGACTTTTAAGAGTCCAGATATTGATTAGTAAATAGCTCTTTAGCTAAAGGAAATAAGTGTTGATTAGTCGACATTCCTCAGATGCATTAATCGTGAAACATGATGTAGTTTTCATGATTAATGGAGGTATCAAACTTCTAAGAACATTGAACCCGTCTTTTTTTATCATTTTATTTATTTAAATAGATATGTTTATGCAATTTTTGTATTCATGTTTGTATTTGTGAAACTTTTAAAATGGAATGTACGTGTATGTGCGCAACTTGTCTACATAATTGTACCATTCATATATGGATATTTATGCATATGAGTTTACCACTTTACCAGAATATTTGTGATCATTTCATAATTGGTAATGACTTCTAACATCAGAACGTGATTATTTTTAAAACAGCAATGGAACAATATAGGATAAAATATATCCTTTTAATAAAATAACATTTATTTATATGCTAGATCTTTTTAAAAAAATAAATTTTCATATGTCAGTCTATTTTTTTTCTTTCAGTTTTCTACATATCAGCGTTACAGTCTTCTTGCTTTGTGGGTAGAGGCCTTACAAGACAACGATATTTTGCAGTAAGTTAATATTAAAAGTTTCACTGCCATGTGAGGTGAATCCATGAATTTTGAAAATCAAAAAACGTAAATTTTTGATCGGTAAAAATATGTGTCGTTAAGTTAGCGAAGAATGTTCCGATTTTATATATTTTATAATGTTCAAAATCCCGTGATGTTCGTTAATTGCTATGATATCATTTGACATTTTTATTTCAAATTGTATTTTGAAAATAACAATCATATCTATAAAAAGAATAACGACAAACAATCTTATATATTAACGGAGATTATATTTGCTCCAACAATCTGAGTAGAATTCTATTATTGATTTACTATTTGTTATCAGTCGCGGCAAGCACGTATTATACACAATGTGATCCAGTGAAAAGGCGACTGGTTTTCTCTCCAAGGTGCCTGCAGTACTATTTCCGAATTAAGTCATGTGTTACATGGTGACATAGTTTAGCTATTTGCCACAAAAATTTTAGCACTGGCATATATGGATCATGAAGTACTGGAAATATCACAGTGTGGGTCGTACCTTCTTGGATCGTTGTTCCTGCCATCATGAAATCTTGCAATCACTTGTAAACATTCGTGCAACTCGTGGTTTTACTGTGATATTTAGTTTGAATTATTTCAATCATTTAAATAATGGTTTTTCCAATTTAAAACAAAATTTAATGCTACCTTATTGTTTCATCATGGTTAAAATATAAAATACACTTGCCTACTGTTTTATCGTAATTTGAGGTCTAGATATATTAGCACCATAAATTTTTGTGGTAAGTACCTAAAATATGTTACTACATAATATAGTTGATAAAGAGATGATGCTATGGGTAGCTTGGAGACAGACCCAGTCACCATTTCACTGGCAGACGCTGAGTATTTATATTTCAACTTTAGTAGTTATTCTGATGAGGGATCTTATAATTGCAATATCATTGATCATGTATTAATAGACGTAAAATTGTATCATTCTATTTAATGGCTTTGTATGTAGTCTTTTAAGATTTAGAATTTATTTATTTATACAAATTTTTCTTTATTTTAGAAGTCTGAGAGATATAGCTAAATTCGCAGTGACTGCTATTCTTTTGTTATTTGACCAATTCTTTAGCATGCCTGATGAGGCTAGGTTGTAATCAAAATATACATACCTTGAGAGATCAGTAATTGCTATTCTGATGTGGTGCCCATTTGCTGAGGTTAAATTATAGCTCCAACATTTGTTCTGTGATAGTTTAGTCTATTCGTTTCATTTTATATGGAAGTTAATAATACAAAAGTCTAAATCTGCAAGTTATTAATATTAGGATGTTCTGTTTAGAATTAATGGAGTCAGAAATTTAGGTAAGGATTGAAATTATGTCTGCATTGCATCACCATCATCATTTTCAACCATTATTAATCTATTGCCGGATGAAGGTCTCTCCAAAGTTCAATTCTTCTTCTCCGATCTCTAATCTCTCTTTTCCACATCACCCCTGCACACTTCCAAAGTTCAATTCATCTTCTCCAATCTCTAGCCTCTCTTCGCCACATTACTCCTGTACACTTCCTTGTTTTATCTATCTATTTTGCATGTGGTCTCTTTCTAGGTCTTTTACAATCTCTTGGAATCCCCTTTAACATTTCAACTATCCATCTATAATCATCTCTTCTAGTAATATGTCCAGCCCAACTCCATGTCAGGGTCCAATAATGTCTGTAACATTTGTTTGTTTTCTCACCCAAACATTTTGTTTTAGATCTTTTCTTGTTACTTTTAACTTGCATCTCTTCATATTTCTTTAAGCGATTTGTATTTCTGCTCTATTAGGTAGCCAAACCTCAGATCCATAATTAAAAACTGGCAAGACCCATTTATTAAAAACCTTTTCAAATACAGCAGTATACTTTCTTTTAGTATTAAGTCATTTCATCCATTACGTTTCCATCTGCAGCAATCATCGGACCAAGATATTTGTAGTTGTTAACTTCTTCTAACTCGTCAGTATCAATCTTTATTTTCTTAAGTTTTTTTTAACATTTCATCTGACCATTCTTGCAACATTTCCTGGAGCTGTAAAGCATGTTTGCAAAAAGAACTACATCATCTGCAAAATCTAGATGACTTAAATAATGAGTTTTTAAAGTTGTGTTGTAAATTTGAGCACAATTGAAAAAGCAAAGATATGATAATATATTCATATGTTAAAAATAATAATATATCTCATGAATCTATATACGTGCTATTTTCCCACAGCAGATATTTAGACCTGTAGTATACCAATAAGGCAAGCTTGTAGCAAAACATATATAATATAAAAAATCAATGTTTATTTTTAATATTGAATAAACAGTTAATGATGTGAAAACCTATAGCTATCCATGAGAACGCTAAAATTTTCATCATTTATTACAAATATTTACAGTTCACATTATTAATATTATGTATAGAAATAATTTAGGAAATATTCTTTTATATAGAAACAATATACATCCACTTATATGTAAACACATAGACATATGTAATTAAAACAGCTAATTACATTCACAAAAAAACCTGCAATTAGAAAGTCACTCAATATAAAGAAAGCTACTTACAACGATCATATATTTTGATCACTAACGCCTGAATGAATATCCAGTCATGGATCAAAATACTTATATTGTTACAGTTGTTGTCAGTGCTTTTCTATATATTGTATAGATGATATAATATTTTTTTTTGGTAATCATCTGAAAACCGGGCACGGCCACTTGATGGCGTTGTTGCTATGCAAAAACAATCAAATTTACCGGGCTGCGACTTATATTGATTTTTTTGGGGGGGATTTGTTTTTTACAATACCACTTTTTTTTTTTTTTTGTTTTATTAAACAAATTTTTATTTCATCTTTTTTTCGTCATTTTATTTTTTTAATACAAATATTTTTTGGGTTTGTTTTTCTCATTTTTATTAATAAAAAGTAAACCAAAATAACTTTTGACTCACTCACGACGAACCCCGCCCAGCTGCCGAAAAAAGATAATACCAATATTTTGGACTTGTTTCGACTTTTTTTTAAAAAAAATGTTGATCTACTTTTTTTTAATAAATTGTTTTTCTTCTTATTAAAGCAAAAGTAACTTTTGTGTCAGTGATGACAAACTTGTTTTGAAACCCCTTGGACCCACGGATAAATAATTCAAACCAAAAGTAAATTTGACTTTTTTTGCATCGACTTTCTTTTTCCTTTTATTTACATTTCATTTGAATTACCTTTTTTTTTTTTTTTGCTTTTGCAATAAACTGTTCAAATTTTTGGGAGTTTATTTTTTTGTTATTATTAATAACAACTAAATCAAAATAATCACTTGTTTTAACCCCGCCGCTGAAAAAAGAGAATCCAAATACTTGTGACAATTTGGAATAAAATAACAAAAATACTACACAAACTTTTGACTTACGCGTGACCTCGACCAAAACGTGTTCGGACCTACCCTTGGCCAATTTTTTACACCTTACCAGTTCTGTAGGGACGGGTCAGGACAATATGACAATTCTTAATAATTCAGACCATCACTTAAGTACAAGTGACATTACTCTGTTATGGAGATTTGAAAAGTTGTGCCCACGTGGAATCAAGACACTCTCAAACGATACAATAGTCAACTGTGAAGAGTGCGAAATTAGCATAAACAGTCGCGACGCACAAAACAGGCCATAATATTTGTGTACAACACCATATAAAGTGGCGTGCTAATGGCTAATACAATATGGGTTGTATTTAAGTCGTAAGGCCAGCCTCAGTAAACGGCATTTTTATATGTTTTGACACATAAAACGCCATCAGGCGGCCGCGCCCGGATTTCAGATGATTACCTTTTTTTTTTCCATTTTTGTTGACTAATTATGGGAAGGAATTCACAATGCTCCAGTATTAAAAAATATATAAAATAGCATCAGATTAGCAATTCAGTAAATATGGATATTAATTATATAATGTGTAGCTTGAAAAGGTTAAAATAAAATTAAATTTAGATCAATTTAAATAATATACAGTATGTGTCACATATGTATGTTTAAGGGGCAGTTAATAGTCACTAATTGTTTTAGTAGTGTATATGATAATTCATAATGTTTATTAAATCTTTAGCCTAAGATGCGAGCGGAGGGTGTTGATAGTTGTTAAAACTATTTTTGAATTATGTTTAAGGGACAATCGATAGATGTGAATTATTACAGTGTATATATCTGAACTCAGTGATTATTTTAAATCCTTGGTCTGAGATAAGGAAGGGGGGAATTGATAGTTGTTAAACCCATTCCTGTTAAATAAAATAAAATTAAATTTAAAAAAATGGCAAACAAATAATAAATATTTACATTTTTTTTTTACGAAATGCTCACAACTATTCATCTAAAAATGTAATAATGTAATAGCTTACGAAACAGCTCTGATGAAGGTTAAAGATCAGTTGAAACTATAAACAAGTAAAAAATAATAAAAAGCACTGAATTCAAGCATAAAGATTAGATTTTATATTTTTTTTTGTGATTTTGAATTTCATAGTTAATATACTACTATTAATGTTTACATATAAATTCTTTCAAATATAATTCTTAAAAATATTTTTGACTGAAAATATAATAATTAAAATTATCCTTCAAAATAAAAATGGATTTGAAATTATTTAAGTCAAATTAAGGATAAAATAATTTATATCAATATTATTTATTAATGTAGTCCTATTATTATAAAGCATTGAAAACTTTGAAATTATTGAAATGGTAGTCAATCTGTAAGAGTTGGTGTATTTAGAATGTACGTTAAACTTAAGTGATTCACTTAAGTTTTTTAAACTTTTACTGGTGGGAGAGTGCGCGGAGATTTATAATATTTAAGAAATAGTGCATTTTCGGAGATTGACTTCCATTTGAATAATTTCAAAGTTTTCAGCGCTGTATAATAATAGGTTTACATTTATAAGTCATGCTTGTCTAATTGTAGGTGGTTAAAAATGAGACACTGTCTTTCTCCTGCGATGGGTTAAATAGATTTGTACAATTGAATATTTGATTATAACATCAGATACACAATAGACTGATGCCCTGATTTAAGTATGGTCTGTAAGAGTTGGTGTATATAGAAGGTATGCTCTAAACTTAAGTGATTCACTTAAATTTTTTAAACTCTTACCAGCGGGAGAATGCTTGGAGATTTATAATATTTAAGAAATAGCACATTGTCGGAAATTGACTTCCGTTTGAATAATTATTAATGTGGTGTAATATTTTTGTTATTTTTATTTACTATTTTTTTATTCATTCATTTATTAATTTTTATCATTTTCCTTTTATAAATAAAGAAACGCTCTTTTAATAACAACTCCTGAAGATGTATTTACAGTTTGTACCCCGACATCACAAGGAAAAGTAAGTTTTAATTGTTATTATTTATATCTGATATAATTATTAAAATATTACATATACATGTAAAATTAAATTAAATACTGCCTACCATTATACTAATAATGATAAATAAAATAGAAAATTATATAATACTACGGTACTAGCCAAAACAAATTTTACTAAAATTCTTCCACAAACATTGTTTTAACTATTAACAAATAGATCTTTTCAAACGAAATTCAATAGGATACTAACAACATATATATATACAAAATAAAATAGCCTTCCCATCATTCATTTCAAAAACCTACTTCCTTTAACATCAAAGAATGTCTTATTTAATGATAGATGAAATATATATACAGTGTATCCCAAAGATGATGGGTTCTTTCTCCAAACTGCGTGGAGCAGCATATTAAATTGATACGTGTTGCATAGCAACATAGTTTAGCTATTCACAGCAAAAATATTAAGACCCTAGCATATCTAGATCATGAGTTACTATATGCAATGTGATAGGGTGTTTATTACCTTCATAGATTATCTTTTGTTGTCTCTGCCATCAAGAATTCTTGCAAATCACTTGAAAACCTTCTTGTGATTCATGACTTCACTGCCGTATATAGTTCGAATCATTTCAAATGTTTCGGAAGGCAGTTTGCCCCATTTGAAACAAAATTTAATGTTAGTGCATTGTTCTGTTTTGGATTAAGACCCAAACATTTTGTCACATTTCATGTCATGACTCGTGATCTTCATTTAACATTTTAAACTCCAAAAGCAGTAACCTAATACTCTTCCTTTCTCCACATAAACTATATTTACAGTCCAAATCCTTACTCCATATTTGTTTCTTTCCCTGGTCTTTTATTATTGCACATATCTTTATATTATATATTTTTTATTATTTATGCCACGGATCTTGATGGATAAGCATTATGCCAAATCATAGTGTGCTCACTGTAAGAGACTTTTTGACCAAAAAATCAGTTAACAACTAGACCATCCTGCCTATCCATTTGACTTAGCTCCCTGTGATTTTTGGCTATTTCCAAAATTAAAAACTGAACTGAAAGGGCGAAGAGTTTCTACTATAACTGATATCCAAAAGAATGTGAAACAGCTGCTCAGCAGTAATCCTGAAAATGAGTTCCATGTGTGCTTCCAGAAATGGGAATACCATTTTAATTAGTGTATAGATGCATAAGAGGACTATTTTGAAGGCAACAGTAGCCACTAGTGTACACTTGCACATGTGTATTTTATAAAGGTACATTCCAGGAATTAAATTGTTGCACTTTGTACAGTAGAATTGGATTACATTTTAATTAACAATATATATAATGGTCTTAATAGATTCAAAACAGGAAGGGATCATCGATTAGTAAGATGTAAAACATGTTTTAATAGAAAACTAAAGAAACAAAACTATTAAGCAAGATAGTATTAACAGACGCAATTCCTAATCCTCAGAAACCCTCCACAATGAATTTAAAGTAATACGTTGACTAAAAGTAATAAAAAGATAACTGATATTCTCTTAAAAATTACAAAAAAAATATATGAAGAAAAGAAAATGATCTATTACTGGGAATTGAATATCTAGTTTCGTAAAATGATACTAAAAAAAAGTTAATAATATTATAAATAAATATGAATAAGTAACAGAACCTATAGAAGAGAATAAAAGTCTCTTACAGTGAGCGCACTATGATTTGGCATAATGCTTATCCATCAAGATCCGAGGCATAAAGTTCGAAGAAATCTTTCTCATGCTCAATTCTTTATTTAAAATTAGTCTAATTATTTCTTGATTAATCTACAATTCTTCAGCTTTCACTCTCACACTTAATCATCTGTTGGACCATATTGCATTTTGCACTTTGTTAATATTAATGTCAGTAATTGTTGTTTTTGGCTGTCCATTTCTCTGATCATCCATTACATCTCACACATCTTTGAACCTCTTATTCACCCAAACATACTCAATTTCTTCATAGCATCTTCACCATATGCCACTTGCAACAGTTGTGGCATTTTAGTAGCACATTTGTCGATGCTCACATAAAATTTGATATTAATATGTTGCTCAAAATTTTGATCACCCTTTTTTATGCCAAAGCATATGCCCGGATATTTATTATCTTCTCAATAGTTAACTAACAATTAGCTTTATCATTTTAAAATTTACACACATGGTAGTTTAAACATGTTCAAACACGAATAATCGGTGATTTCGTTACAATTAGGTCATGGGTGACACCAAACGGCCAGACTGGGAATTAAATTATCACACCTCATACTTTTATTTCCATTTAACGTTTTTTTTTTCAAAGACAAAATTCATAATATACACTTTGGTTTTTTCTGTGGACTCTATAAAAATGTATTCTCCCACATTTTTGTTACTATATCCAAATTTAAACAGGTAAATTCTCCGTCAGTAGTGCTAGTCAGAGTAATCAATGGATGCCAGAAGGCTTGTGCATAAAATTCCTATCTAGTGCCTACTCATCCAATATCCCCAGACTAGATTCTGGCTCATGGAAAGTATAAGAAATGGTGATCATGTGATGTTTAGTGGTTTTATATCCAAATTTACGTACTGCACTTTCATCTGACAAGCTTTTACCAATTCTAGTGATAAACTTTCCCTTGATGATTTTAAAATGTTGTTTGGTATGATCCAAAGCATTTTAAACATCTAAATAATTTTTTTTTACTTCTTCATCACAATGAGAACTTGGTAGGGCATAAGCCTGAATTACCTATTTTTCCCATTAAACTGAATAACTAATCTTGCTACCCTTTTCAATATACTCTCAATATCTTCCATGTTGTTCTTCCATTTTATATTTATAGTGAATTCCACTTCATTTGTGCTTCCAATATTTGTGCCTTTGTAGTAAAGTCTATGCTCACTTTTTATCTCAGTTGGTTTTTCTTCTTTTCTTTACCATTACAAAATCCAACAGTGTTTCATTTAATGTGAGACAATTCTTCTTCCAATTCTTGCAATCTTCCTTCACTTGAAAGGAATCTTTAATTGCAAGTTCCGAAATAAAAGATTGTCATCGAATGGTAGCCTGAATCTGAAGTCAGAGGATTCTCAGCACTTCGACCTTTTGTTTTTGTTTATAATAATATCTTTATCTTTCTTTTTGCATTGCCAAATCCATATAATATTAATATCATCTATGTTCTTTACTACTTTTTACAATGCTTTTTTACACCTCACTATTGACGGTTGCTCCAGCAATCTTTTTCAGAACTTATATTTCCAAATTTGGAGATATAAATAAAAGTTCTGAAAAAGATTATATAAGTAGAAGTTCTGAAGATTACTGGGGCAATCGAAACTGTCATATAGTGGGCTGTAAAAAAGCACTGTAAAAAGTAACGTAGATGATATTAAAATAATGTCATAAGATGAGTTAATATATAATTTAAATATATATTAAATAATTAGGTGATAATATTATGTTTAATTTTAGACAGAATGGCTTTGTGCATTGAATCAAGCTATCAATAAAGAAATTGCTAATCAAAGTAGAAGTCGGAAGTCTGTAAATTATCATTTAATTCCACCATTAGTTCGGAATGCTAATCATGTCTTTACTAAATCCTTGCTTTATAAAGATGCTAAATATGAAGGAATGTTCCTTTGCGGCAAGTTACAAGGACAGTAAGTATGTTGATACAACTTCTTAATTTTTTTATTTATTGATTATTATCGTAATAAATGAATGAACAAATATTAGTCTAAATGCGGCAATCATTTATGAAAGATGGTTTCGAGGCATGTTGACTTCAATTCTTTATCAGCAATTACAGTGAAAATTGTAAACACAAGTTATAAGAATCTGCATTCTTGCTTGTATGAGGGACAAAACTATTTCGCTATGAAACAGGTTTGTATTGCTGATAAAACAAAAATGAAATATCTTTATGAAGTTCAACAGCTGAATAGTATCTTAGCTTGTTCATTATACTAATCGATTTGTATTGAAAAAATTATACGAGAAAATTATATTCATATGTAGTAAAAATAATCAGAATTGAGGTAATGAAAATTAAACTAAAAAATTGTCTAGTAACTAACATAATTTCTAATGTAAATAAACAATATTAACAATTTTACACACCCAATACTAATGCAAATGCAATATTTTATTATTCCACATTTTCAAAATGGCTACAGTTTTGACTATCCAATAGTCTTCTTCAGGACTATAGCATGCACAATACATAAATGTATTCTACCACAACAAATTGATCATACAAAACAAAATTTTTATACATTTTAAAAACTACAAAAAATATGATTCTAATTGATAATTATTTAATAGTGTAACAGTGTATAATATGCCATTACATTATTTTAAATTAAATAAAAAGATTATAAATAAAAATTGATTTATTAAAAAGAAAAAAACTTAACTTAAAAACTGAAAATTAAAAGTTGTTTAATGTATATAATATATTGCACAGATGGAATGAAAACTTTAAAAGTATTATTTTCTTTTTAAAAAAAAAAAATATTTGAACGTACTTTTTTATAAAAAAAAGTACAAGATCTAAAGATAAAATATTTTTGTTAAAAGATTCCTATGTAATCTCAATAAATGGAAATGATTGTTTTATAAATTAAACGAAAAGCAAACTAGCCCTTGGGGCTCTTATATAAAAAAGTCAGATGAAAGATATAGATAAGAGAACAAAAAAAAATTAGATGTCCAATAGAAGCAGCAAACCAATGCTCGGACCTTAATGAAAATGATTGGAACAGGAAACTATGTTCAATGAATCTGGAGGATTACTATAAAAAGAAAAATATCCAAATTAAGAACAGTTCCAGCTTGATTTTTTTTGAGGCCTGATAAGACGCACTTGTCACCCTCTCTCACTTATTTAAAGATGAAATGACTGTTGAATTATATATGGTACTGTTGCAGACCCCGAATCATATGGGTACTGCAATTAAATAGTACCAGGATTGAACCAGCTAAGGCAGCCTCCAGATTGAGAACTATGGTATGAACAACAGACCGGTCTTCCATGAAAGTCTTCGTGGGAATTGGCAGCAGGAACCGGGAGCTCTTCTACTGTAAGATATAAACGGAAAAATTTTAAAAAAAGTAATTAAGAACTTTCAAGATTTGACAAGCTAAACCTAATTTTTTTTTTTTTAAATGAACTTTAATCTGACTTTTCAAATCAATTATTAATGTTTAATTTTTATACATTTGAGTTTGCTAAAAATCATTTCCATTTATTTTTTTTTTGTTCCTTTAAGTTTTATTATGATTTTTGTTTTTTCGTTAAACTAAACTTAATAAATGCTAAATTTAAGTCGGGCGTGAATGGCTGCATAGATTTGTAAAGTTATATTAGTTTAATTAAGGGAGGGTAAATCTTAGGTTATTTGTTTCGTAGTTAAATTGGGTCAATGGATTGGATATATTGGTGTAATTAGTAAATGTAGCATGAGGTCCGCTACGTGCAGGATCACCTTATACGCCGCACTCGGGCGAAATAAGCCTTTCTTATTGACCATCGGAGACAGACGGTATTCCCTGCTCCTTGGATCACCCCTTTTTAGCCTATGGAATGGGATAGTAAGACGGAAAACGCAGTCCCTTCCTATGGAGTTTTTTTTTTTATTGTTCTTCTCGCCAGACAGATGTAGTATTCCTGTACTGGACGAGAGTCAATGTCTTCTATAACCATGCTGTTCAGATGTACATTCCTGACAGTATGGTATTTGTGCTGTCGTATTCATGCTGCATTGAATACATCGATGTATCAGATAGATTGACCTTAGTTTGACTGCGAACTTTTGGCCTAAGGTTAAATAAGGGATAGAATATTTTCTTTTCAAATGCAATCTATGTAGTCTATTCATACTCGACACTTAAAAATATTATCAAATTCATCTGTGCGGATTGTTTAAAATAAAAATTTAAATTTAAAAATTAATAACCAACCTAAAATAATAAATTTTGTCCCTAAATTTTATTTATGTGTGCGTTAATAAATGTTTGTGTGTTAATTACTGGCAGTGGCTTCTTTTATTTTTGTTAATATTCAAAAGATATTTTAAGAATTTATATTTTATAAATCTGCGTCTCCTGAGCTAGTGGCATGCGCTGATGGTCGGAATAAAACATATATAAAAATCATGATCTTAACAGCGCATATCTGTCTACTTTATAAATTTTCTAGGTTCAAATGTTCTAGTGGCGCCTTGTATGGCAGATACGGTAAGACTGTATATTTCACTTCTTTCCCGACCGTTATAATTGATATGTAACGGTATATAATATGCCGTTACATTATTTTAAATTAAATAAAAAGATTATAAATAAAAATTGATTTATTAAAAAGAAAAAAACTTAACTTAAAAACTGAAAATTAAAAGTTGTTTAACGTATATAATATATCGCACAGATGGAATGAAAACTTTGAAAGAATTATATTCTTTAAAAAAAAAAAAAGTATTTGAACATACTTTTTTATAAAAAAAGTACAAGATCTAAAGATAAAATATTTTTGTTAAAACATTCCTATGTAATCTCAGTAAATGGAAATGATTGTTTTATAAATTAAACAAAAAGCAAACTAGCCCTTGGAGCTTTTATATAAAAAAAGTCAGATGAAAGATATAGATAAGAGAACAAAAAAAAAGTAGATGTCCAATAGAAGCAGCAAACCAGTGCTCGGACCTTAATGAAAATGATTGGAATAGGAAACTATGTTCAATGAATCCGGAGGATTACTATAAAAAGAAAAATATCCAAATTAAGAACAGTTTCAGCTTGATTTTTTTTGAGGCCTGATAAGACGCACTTGTCACCTTCTCTCACTTATTTAAAAATGAAATGACTGTTGAATTATGTATGGTACTGTTGCAGACCCGATCATATGGGTACTGCAATTAAATAGTACCAGGATTGAACCAGCTAAGGCAGCCTCCGGATTGAGAACTACGGTATGAACAACAGACCGGTCTTCCATGAAAGTCTTCGCGGGAATTGGCAGCAGGAACCGGGAGCTCTTCTACTGTAAGATATAAACGGAAAAATGTTAAAAAAAGTAATTAAGAACTTTCATTAAGATTTGACAAGCTAAATCTAATTTTTTAAAATGAACTTTAATCTGACTTAAGATTTTCAAATCAATTATTAATGTTTAATTTTTATACATTTGAGTTTGCTAAAAATCATTTCCATTTTTTTTTTTTTTTGTTCCTTTAAGTTTTATTATGATTTTTGTTTTTTCGTTAAACTAAACTTAATAAATGCTAAATTTAAGTCGGGCGTGAATGGCTGCATAGATTTGTAAAGTTATATTAGTTTAATTAAGGGAGGGTAAATCTTGGGTTATTTGTTTCGTAGTTAAATTGGGTCAATGGATTGGATATATTGGTTTAATTAGTAAATGTAGCATGAGGTCCACTACGTGCAGGATCACCTTATACGCCACACTTGGGCAAAATAAGCTTTTCTTATAAAATAATTCAAAAGTTATAGATTAAGCCAGCTTACCATGCTGCGCTTCAAATTAAGTCTGAAAGTTCAATCAGACAATTGATTATTATGTTTCATTTTATACTTATGATTATAATGTTAAATTATTTACAATTCTAATTGAATATAGGAGATTTCAGCCACCCACTCTATCTCATACAACTGATACACATGACCACACTTATTAAAATAGTAAATTATTTTTAAACAAAATTGATAATAAACAACTTAAAAATAAATAAAATTTATCTAAAAAATCAAGTCAGTTTTCATTCTTTATAGAAATCTTGGTTTTTTTAATAATCACATAACAAACTATTCTATAGCAATTCCATTCACTGGACAACATTCAAATTATAACATATTAAAAATAATTAAAAAAATGTATAAAGAATAATATACAATACAAACATTACTATCTAATTTTTTGAAACAGTAATGTGATGTGATGTGATGTACTGTAGCTTCTCCTTAAACGAAGTCAAGAATCTCTCAGCAATTATACCAAGAAAAACTTGTTAGCTACTTAATTTTGCATTCCCCAGGCTACATTTTCCCATATTCTGCTCCATCCCATTTCCACAACATAATCTTTGTCAACTCTACAGCCTTAAACAGTACTTTTTTCTTACACAATAATGCCACCTAGTGTAAACTCTGCTAATTAATAGATGCTAGAAGGTTGTGCATCGTAACCCCTAACCAATGTTTTCCCATCCAATATCTCAAGACTAGTTTTTAGCTTATGGTTTTCATTGATTAGGTACATTATTGTGTGGGAAAAATCTTGAATCCTGTTTTCACAACTTGTGAAAGCATATAGAAATGGTGATCATGTGAAGTTTTAGTGGTCCCAATCCAAGCCAAAGGATAAATATGACTGTGCTTATTTAAAAACCAAAGACACCAAATATATATAAATAGTGAACTAGTTCCAAATCTTTCTGACTATCCAAAAAAATTAGTTTGGATTGAAAACATTTGTGGGTTTTCAGGTTGGGCTGATAATTTTATAGTTGGGCTAAAAGATAAAATGGGTGCTGAAGAGGTGGTCCATTAGATCCAAAGATCCATTTGCACTGTTCCCATTTCAAAGCTCCTCACTGATGAAAGCCATAAGCCAGAAACTAGTCTGGTGATATTGGATGGGAAGGTACTGGAAGTGCACAATCTTCTAGTGTCTATTGATTACTAGAGCTTACGCTTGGTGACACTGTTGTGCAAAACAACTGACAACTAAAAAGTAAAAAATTATATTAAAAAAAATATTTAGTTTAAGAAGTAATGTACTAAAAATTAAAAAAAAATTATTTTTTTCTTGGAGCACAGTTTGGGTTAGTAGATTTAACTTGATTATAAAGACAATATTTCCACAAATAGTGATTGAATTTAAGGTTGCCTCCCCTCCCAACTTTTATTTCAAGTTAAATATACCAATTCAAATTATAGTAGAGGAAAAAAATATTTCGGTTTTTAGTGCATTATTCCTCGAATTAAATGAAATGGTTTTTCATAAAATATTATGAATATATTATTACTATATTTAAATTAATTGGTATATACTTTATGCTTAAATTCCTCTTTATTATCAAGAGATGCGTACTATCAAAGTCACTGTGTTCAAGTACAAACCAAACATGCACATATTTTTAACAGTAAACAATCGATATTCTAATTTAATAGTGTTTCATTAATTTCGACCGCTAGCGCTGTGCTCGGAAATATCAACAATGCTCTCTGAAATAATATTATTAATTTTAACAGCATATAAATAATTTTTATTTAGGATTGCAGTCATATCACAAAACATTATCGTTGTAATATGTTACTCGGAATTATTTTTTAGTGGACTCATAACGAATCACTTTAATAAACTTGCAAATACAATTTTACTTTTCATTTATTAATGCTCATTTTTTCATTCATTCAGTCTGATAAAAGGAGAATTTTCTTTTTTCATCTGACCTTATATATTGTATTTGCAAGTTTGTTAAAATGATTCATCGTGAGTCTGCTTACGTATAATTCTGAATAACGTATTAGATCGAGAAAGTTTTCTGATAAATCCTCCATGTAAAAGTTATTTATGTGCTGTTGAAAGTAGTAATATTTAATTTAAAATAATATATGAAACGGTAAGCTGGCTTGATTAATTTGTGAATTAAGATCGCCGCTAATAATAAGTCTTGGGATATCAATGTTGATTTATTTATGATATATAAGATTGGAGGTCAGATGAAAGAGAATTCTTTTACCATATTGAATGAATGAATATTGATTAATGAAAAGTAAAATTATATTTGCAAGTTTATTCAAATGATTCATTATAAGTCTGCTTACATATAATTCTGAATTACGGATTACAACGATAATATTTTGCGATATGATTAAAATAAATATGAAGATATTTAAACCTGATGAAATTTGAAAAGTATTAGATTTTGATTTTTATGAGTTGTTACAACTTCCTAATTTGCCAAATATATGAAATTATTTTGAAACAGATAGTATCGCGCTAACTCAAGATATTTTTACTTAAATGATTTGAGATATTATAATTTAATTAAATGATATACAATTAAATATTGTGCAGCCAATCAGCATTTACTTTATGCTTAAATTCCTCTTTATTACCAGGAGCCATTTACCAAGCCGTCTTTTTCTTCTAGAACAAACCACACATGCACATACTTTTAGTAATAGACAGTTTGCAGTGTATTTTAGTAACATTTCATCAAATTCAGTCTCTGGATATGTGCGCTGAAATATCAACTTTAGGCATGAATTCTGAAATAAATATTATGATATTAAAACTGATGATTTGCAAAATATGGAGTATGAAATTAATTTAAAGCAGATTGCATTATGTGTTAATTCAACACTTTATTTAATTAATAAAAAAAACTAAAATATATAACGAAAGATTCTAACATTATTTATCTACTGCAAATGCTGGGTGAATATTCACTTTTAAGTTTACAGAAATGTTTTTGTATAGATGGTCCTATTTATTATAATTTTAAATTAAATTAAATATTATATAATTAAACATTTTAAAGTTGAGCAAAAGAAAGTAGCTTATTTGCAAGTGTACAATAATTAAAAATACTGCATAGGAAGCACAAGAATATAAGTTGATGCTATTATTTATCAGATAATTTATTACGAATTCAAATTTTTTAGTAGGTGCTGAATAAAGAAACATAACTATTTGTAAACATACAACAATTAAAAATAGTCTGGGACTCCTAATGTATGTATGTGTAAATTCAAATTTGCATACATTGTTCATCTGAATAACTAAGTGGTTTCTTCTTTATAACCTAAAGCTGAGTACACTTTTGGTGAAATTTGCCATAATCAGAGAGCTATGATTCTGGTTAACTTTACCGAAAGTGTATTCAGCTTTAGGTTATAAAGAAGAAAGAAACCATTATGTGGACAAACAAATCTATGTAAATCTCGTTCATAAATACAAATGAAGAGAAAAATCAATACGGTAAATTATAATCTTGTATCATCATATTTCCATGTTATCGATGTGATCAAACTAAAGGTCTGACTTACTAACAGAATTTTTTTAAATTTGAATCTAATAGTTTGATTATATCTATATGTCTAATTATGTTCTTGAACCATAATTAATAGTTTTATGAAAAATCTAATAAGAACGGAGATTAATTAAGGCAACATGTTTTGCATTCCAAGAGCAAGGTAGGTATTTTTTAGGCTATTTAATTACGTTTCAAGAACGATTCTTGGTATAGACTTTGTGAAAGTTTTTCGAGATTCAATGACATTCAACAACTGTTGATTTCTTATTGTATTCTATTTATTAATTAATAATATTGAGTATAAACAAATGTAGCCTTTTGTAATGATTTGATGTGACTGATGGTTTAAATTATTATGCTTCTGTTATTTTAGTGGAACAATGCTCTGGCCTGATGGTAGAAAGTATTGCGGAAAATTTAAGCAAGGATTGCAGCATGGGTAAGCAGAGTTTTAATTATTAGTAGTAGTTGTTTCTTTGTCATTTCTGTAATATGTTTAATGCTGCTTTTTATTGTGTTTTTGTTATTAATTTTATTGTTTAAAAAAAAAAAAAGCTAATAGAAAGTTAGTCGTTGAGAGAGTCATAACATGTTCGACCACAGGAAACGACAGCCATGTTGTAATATTATGGATCTTTAGTTACCTGAGCGTTAAATGGTGCAAGATAGTGCTATTATTTACTTGCCGTTATTACTACTATATGTGTGTGTGTTTAATACAGTTTATGGATTTTTTTGTATATGATTGCTTATTATTATTATTATTATAGTACAGTATTTTGGTTGAATCTCAATTGTCAACATCAGAATATACGACTGACTGTAGCTATAGGCACTGATAATGGAAAAACAATACTAGGTCAACTTCGTTGTGTGCTTTAGCTGTTGATTATTTTAATCAATATGAATTTTAGAAAAGGTTAGATTAAAAGGGGAAGGTTTGGGTGACAAGTAATCTATTTAGCTTTTTTTTTTAAATTCTTGATTGGCATATAAAAATTTTTAATGTGAATGGAAGCTTTGCTGATTCAGTTTGCTTATTAAGTCACAGAAAACATTTTATAAAACTTGTCAATTAAAAGTAAAAAAATTTCAAATTACTCATTCTCCACTCTAACTCAATTTTTTAATCATATATAAATTTCATATCACATGAAATAATCAGCTTCTAAATCACGTTATAAGCAGTTGGAAGTCTGTTTTTTGTTGGCCGTTGTTTTTAGCAACACTGCTAAATGACCAAATTACCTCGACTGTGGCATTTGAAATCCAGCCATAAAGACATTGCTGATAAATAATAAATCCAGTCATAAAAGACATTGCTACAATAAATAGTAAAAAGTTATAGCAAGCAATTATGTGCAAGGTATATGAGAAAAACTGTACGACTTCTATGAAAATTTTCAATTTAATAAACATACTTATATATATAATATCTAATCACTGCAAACGTTAAGAAATTTTCAGCCATGCCCTTTGTGAATAAATATTTAGAGCCCACATTTCAAACAGCTAATTTAAAAAGGTACCTCTTTGAACTGGAGACTGTAAAGATATTAAATATTGAAACAAGGACTAATTCAGAGAGCGTGAAATTACATAAGCAACAGTCTTTAAACTGCTCCTAAAGAAACATGAAAATATTTCCAGTGCATACTGCTATCTGAAATAAATATCAAATCACCTGAAATGTTAAAAAATTTTCACCTATGCCGTCTGCGTGTTAACATGTTTATTTAGAAACAGTTTGAAGATTGTTGCTAATTAGTTTGAGTTTCATTAGTCAATATAATTCAAAGAGGTACCTTTTTGAATTAGCTGTTTTGAGGTGCGGGATCTAAATTTTTATTCACAGAGGATGTAACTTAAATTTTTTTTAATATTTGAGATGATTTGATATTTATTTTAGATAGCAGTATGTACTGGAAATATTTTCATATATCTATAAGGAGAAATAAAAAAAACTGTGAATCTAAGCGTGTTAAATAATCAAAGAACAATAATGTATTATTTCTCTATAACTTTCTTTACAGGTCTGCAATGGTTTAGTCTTTTCATAACATATTTCCCACCAATATCATTAATCTATCACATTTTTTTTTTTTTTTTTTTTTTTTTTTTTTCCCCCTTTTTTTTTTTTTTTTTTTTTTTTTTTTTTTTTTCTTTTTTTTTTTAATTATTTTTTTTTTATTTTTTTTTTTTTTTTTTTTTTTTTTTTTTTATTTTTTTTTTTTTTTTTTTTTTTTTTTTTTCCCCTTCCCATACCCAGGGCCCCCCCCCCCCCCCCACCAACACCCCCAAAAAAAAAAAAAACCACCCCCCACCCACCCTACAAAACTATAACCATTCCCCCCCCCCTACTTTTAATATAAAATAAATTCGTTCAATATTTTAAAAATGTTGGGTAGAGAAGGAAACAACACCCCACCACAAACAAAAACAAAAAAAAACAAACAAAACAAAAAAAAAATATTAATACAACAAAAAAGAGGAGGAAAAATAAAAACAACCCAATACAACCCCCCCAAAATACATTTACATTAACACCAAAAAAAAAACACAAAAAAAAAATTATAATAAACACCCCCACGGAAAATTATTTTTTGTATTTAATTTATATATATTTAATAAAAAAAAAAAACAAAAAAAAATAAAACCCAAACCAAACCCATGCAAGTGTCTATAAACACCTAAAATTTCACACATAAAAAAAATTTTAAAAAAAAAAAAAAAAAAAAGGAAAATGATGTTTTTAATAAAAAAAAAATATAAAAAAACATAATAAATTTAATTTAAAAAATTCTAAAAAGAGAGATAAGAGTCCGTTTTAACATTTCAGTTGGCTTGTTTATCAATTTGTAAAACTTGACAAACGTTCTTAATTGATTTTAACAATTGTTCATTTCATATAGCTTATGGCCTCTGCTTTCAATTCCCGCGACGCCTCCGTTGGAAGGTAATGTTCTGGAGAGGGCAATAGCTGGTTCAAGGTATCACAGTCTTTTCATTTTTTTTTTTTATAGAGAGTGTGGTATGTGTGTCATACCACATCTCTCAAACACACAACGCTGGAACTGTCCGAAAAAACTGTCTTTCCCTTTTTATATTATCCATAAGGATTCAATGAACAAAACGTCACTAGTCTATCACTTTCGTTAGGGTCCGAGCCAAGGTTTAGTGCTTCCATTGGTCAAGCTAAAATTTCTTTCTTCTCTTATCTAACTTTTCATCTGACTTTTTAATTACACAGCTTTTAGATAATTAATAAACAATCATTTCCATTTACAGATTACAGGAATTAATTAATACCTGTTTTTACTTTAACTTACGTTATTTTTTTATTAAAATATTTTTATATTTCAATCTGGTATTTTTTTTTTATTAAAAAAAATACGTTCAAATACTTTTTTTTTTTGTTTATGAAAAAAATATTTTTAAAGTTTAGCATCTGTGCGAATGTATATACGTATAACAAACATTTTTAATTTTAGCGTTTAGTTTTTTACTCTTATTTGCGAACTTTTAAGTTTTTATTTTAAATTAATGTAACGACATATTTATGTATGTAACGACATATTTATGTATCGTTACAATATATATAATAGAGCTGAATCATATCTAAGTAATTACTGTTGATTTTCACCAATTGGTAATTTGTTTTTGCCTGCTTTCTTCAATTCCCACTTTTCTATCGGAATTTATTTTAGTATCTCAAATTTGGCACTACAGCACAAAATAGTCCGGCTTCTTACATCATTTAAAGATATGTAATATCGGATACCTTTAAAATTCAAATGTATTTGGAACATTTATAAATCATATATACTGTAGTTAGAAATAATATTTTCTTCTACATTTCAAATGACAGATGTTCGAAATTCTCTTCAACGGCATTTCGCTGATTTAAAGAATTTGAATAAATCCTTGATTTATTGCTAATAGGTATAGAAGCACGTACGTACATTTGCTATTTTGCAATGTTTTGTTTTATGAGATGCTACATTTATTAGAGAATCATATTAATAAAGGTTGAATGATGGTAGACAATATTAGCAGATACTTTATTTTCTAGCACATGACTGCTAAAAATGATTTGAACCTTTATAACAGTATAACAGTTGACCATTTTGTTCAAATCATGCCGTTGTTTTAACAATATTAAGTATGTATATGTGTGTGAATTAAGTGAACATGCATGTATATATGGAAAAACAAATAGTGTAGCTTAGTTTTTATGTAACATAAATAATTATATATATATATATTTTTTTTAGAAAAGGAATTTATGTCTCACCTACACCAGATGGCGATATGATCTATGAAGGAAATTGGAAAGATGGCAAACTTCATGGATTAGGGAATATCAGGTGAGCATTATTATGTATCTCAATTTATATTTAAAAGGAAAAATAGTTTGTAAATATAGAAATGTGTTTTGTGATTTAGAAGTTTTTATTATTTATTTTTTATATATATATTTTGCAGATTTTAATAATAAGACAGGTTTTTGTTTTAGGTAGAACCTTCTTCCTCCAAATCCCTGACCTCCATATACACATATAAGTCTGCAATTCAAAAAATTAATAAGACAAAAAAATTAGAAATTAATAATAATAATAATAATAAAAAACTAGTGTCGTTCGTTTTAATATTTCATTCACAAGTGAGCACAACTTGATATATGAGCATTAGTTTTTCAACATGTATATACAATATGGGCTACACACATGTATATGTGTGTAAAACCCACATTATAATATAATTCACTACTGTCATTGAATTTTGGTATCCGGTGCCAAGTTTTAGGGATATGAAGGGATTATTGTATGCATTTTTTTTTTTTTTGCCGTTAGAATCTTATTGCTATTTAATGAAGTCTTTAATTATGATTTAATTGCATTTTATCCAATATTTTATGAATAGAGGTAAACTCCATTGATAAAATTTGCATAGTGAGTTCTAGTGAGAAGCGAATTGGTGACCGATTCTTTCTCCAATTGCTATAACTTCTGAATTTTTCAAGTATTATTTGTAAAAGCAACCACATCATCTGCAAAATCTAAATGACTTAAATTATCTCCATATAATTTATTCTCTTATCTTTCCATTTTAATTTACAAAATAGTTTCTTTTAAACTGCTATGTAAGATTTTACAAATTTTAAATCGCCCTGCTGTATACTCTTTTCACTATTAACCTTTTTAGTATCACCATAAATCACTACTGCTGTATATTGATAAATATTTTTTAGAGTATTATAATATCCTGAATCCATATCTTATTTGGAAATGCTTGTAGAACAAAATATCTTTTTATAATTTATAAATTTCAAAATGACAACTCATACTTATTAGTCTTTTCTACAATATCTCTCAATACTTGAACTAAAAGGACATTTAAATTCAGTTTGGTTGGTTAATGAGGTGTAATTATCTTGGTAATGATTTTATATAAAACTGATAGAAGACTGAATAGGTCTTCAATTTCTAGGGATTTTTTTTTCTATTACCTTTTTTAAATAGCAATGTTACTACTGTATTATTTCAACCATCTAGTAAATCTTTATCATTTAGATATTTTGTAAATATTTATGTCAACAATTTTTCTATATCTATACCTGTTTCTTTTACAATCTTATATATAATATCCATAAATGTTTGTCCGTAACACAATAGTGTGATATTCGAGTTAAACATTTTTTTGTTAGAAGGCATATTTTCAAGGTAAAATATAATTATTTGTTCCGCAATTAATAAACTGTAATTTTTTTACAAAGCATTTTATGCAAATGAAGCAATTTCTTCCTTATATTTAAAAGCTTTAATTTGATTACGAGCATTTTATTCAAAGCAAGTAATTTCGCAAAGCAAAAAAAAATTTGTTAAAGCCATCAATTAAAATAAATTATTACAAAAATGGCAGGATTTTCATAGGCTGCGTACATTTGCTAATATTTATAATACTTCCAACATTTCCTTGAGTTTTTTTCCTTTTTTTTATAGGTGTAATAGCATATTTTTCATTTAAAATGCTTAGCATGTCAGATGTACTAATCGTAGTGATTATTTTATTTTCTTACTCTTTATTATTGTATGATTCTTTTCAGAGTTCCTCTACACATTTATGATGCTTATCTCTCTTTTTAGTAATAGTTCCTTTTTTTTTTCTTATTGTTGGAATAACTTTTTTTTCCAAAACTAAAATGTTGTTTTATACGTTTGAAACTTTTAGTCACATCTATAATATTCCTTGTCAATTCACAGTTATCATTTCTTTCATTTTTATTAACTCTTTTTTTGTATCATTTTATAGAACTCCATATTTTCAATCCTTCTTAATGGATCATTTTTAAGTATTTTCATATTCCCTTATTTCTCCATGTATTGCATTGTTTTAATTGAAAATTTACTGGACCCAGCCAGCTATGATGTCCTTTTATTTAAATATAACTAAAGATTATGTTTAAGTGAAGGTAGATCACATGACTTGGAAGAAGAACTATCTTTTTATTAAATGGGACATCGTTGGATTTTGTAAAGATAGAAAAAAAAGTGAAGAGACGATTGATTTGACAAATGGACATGTATTTTACTATGATATTAATGTCATCTATATTCTTTATTACTTTTTACAATGCTTTTTTACAATCCACTATTGACAGTTTCGATTGCCCCAGAAATCTTCTTCAGAACTTCTACTTACATTTGCAAATCTTAATAAGTAGAAGTTCTGAAGAAGATTGCTGGCGCAATCGAAACTGTCAATAGTGGATTGTAAAAAAGCATTGTAAAAAGTAATAAAGAATATAGATGATATTAATATTATATGGATTTGGCAGTGCAATAAGAAAAATAAAGTTATTTTACTATAAAGGAACGAATATTGGAAGCACAATCAGAGTTGGATTTATTATAAATAAAAAGTGGTCGAATAATATTGTGAAGATCGGTGATTCATAAAGTGTCAAGTTTAGTTATTCAAATTAATAGAAGATATCAAATGCAGATAATTCAGTTTAGGCCTTAATAAGTTCTCATTGTGATGAAAAAGTAGAGGATTTTTATACGGAAGTACAGAAGACTTTTGATTGGACCAAACATTTTAAAATTACCATGAAAGATCTTAATGCTAGAATTGGTAAATGATTGAGAGATGAAAGTGTTGTGGGTAAATTTGACTATGGTGACAGAAATGAAAAAGGACACAGATTTGTAAAATTAAGAAGAGAAAAAAATTGTAAATTATGATTTATTTTTAAAAGAAAAATGCTTACTTGAAATGGATTTTGAATTATCCAAATGAAGATCCAGTGGAATTGGATTATATTTTAACTAACAGAAAATATGTATAAAATTATAATGCCTTTAAGAGATTTGACACAGGAAGTCATCATCAATTAATGAGATGTAAGTTATGTGTAGAAAAACAAAAACTATTCAAAAAGTCTATATTATTAATTAATATTCCTAATTTTCTGAAACACTCCTATGAAGCTAAATTAGAGTTTGTAAATGATTTTAAAATATTGATTTACCTTGCAGATAGTCTAATTCAATCAAGGTTAAGAAAACAACTGATATTCTATACTAAGAACTGCAACAAAGAAGAAGCAATTCAACCTATGTGTCTGTATATAAAAATAAATAATAAATAGCTTTCTGGATTTAAATCTATATAAGAACATGGGTTTGAAGTAAAAGAGGACCCCTTTTACTTCAACGAAAAACTCCAACAAAAGAACTATTATAGGTACATGAGAAAACTTATTTAGCCTTAGGAATTGTCAATTACTAATTATTGATCATTTCTTGGCAACATGATAGGTTAAAGTTTATCTCTGTTTACATGGATATGATGTCATTTCTATTCTTTATTATAATAACAATCTATGGAAATATTTAATTCAACAGATAGATATTCTGCATGCATTTAAATATAGTGAATAATAAAAAAAAAGTAATAGTTAAAAAAATTAGTGAAATTAGAAGTTTTGAGCTTATTTTAAATTAATTCTATTACACAAAGGCAGAATTGTATTTGAATCTCATTTTTTAAGTCCAAATATTTTACTATTCTAGAATGATTGTTCTACCCATATTGCATGAAGGTTTGTTAAATTACAAAGATTAAATGATGATCAAAATAGTAGCTTCTGCCCAGATCAGAAAAGTTTGGGATGAAAAAATCATTGTGATAGGGACAGTATATTTTAAAATGTATTTTTTTTACAAATATTTATATATTTGTTATACTATTCTATTATTATTTAAATTATTTATTATCTTGTAAATAGAATTTTTTTATAGCAGTAAAGATTATTGTATTGGGTTTCTGTGTTTTCTAGGTACCCTAACTCCGACGTCTACGAAGGTTATTTTAAAGATGGACAGTGTCACGGTCATGGTATTTTTAAACAAGGGAATTTTTTGTCAACTGCAGCTAGCATTTATATTGGAGAGTGGACCGGTGATCAGAGAAATGGGTATGGGGTGATGGACGATATACTCGCTGGTAAATTAACAACTTCACGAAAATCTTTGAGGATAGTGTATTTTTCTTGATCGTGATAGTTCTCTATGTTTGAACTTATATAGTAAATATATAAGAAGGTTAGGGTTTTCCCCAACCATAAGCTGGCATTCTACAAGTGTCAAATATTTTGTAATGACAAATTTGACTCCATCCACTGTAGATAAATTTGAAAATTATTATTATTAATCTTCTATTAGGCTAGATATTGTCATATTATTTTTAATCCAAATATAAATTTTAAATGTAGTTTAAAGTTAATTTATCTGTGGTTAATAAATACAGCCATGTGATATAATTTTCCAACTCCATTCATTCTTTTCTCCATGCATAATATTTTAAATATACTTTATACTTCTGTTCCATTATGTGCACTTCACTTCTGACTTAATCAGCATCCTTTAGTTTGTCTAGGTCTATATATTTGAAGTATGTCATAAGTTTGACCGTGTATATGGTGGATAGAAGTTTTAACTTTAATATTTAGCAATGGGATTTTTATATCAAGAAATATTTTGCAATAACCATTAATTTTTGGTGCAGTGGTAAGTTCTGGCACCCAAGATCGCTGAATCATAATCCAGCTCTCTTCGAGTACTCAAACTTTCTATAAACTCCCAAGTAATTAAACTATTTGATTACTATTATTGGTATTTTATTATTTGTTATGCCTTTTTAGCTCAATTATTTTAAAGAATTATGCCTATAACTGGGTTATCAAATAATGGCTTTTTAAATAAATTAAATATTATGTTTTTTATCTTTTAGCTTACTTTTTGTTGCTTGACGTACTAATGACACCATAGCCATATCAGTCTTTAAATTATTAAATTTTTGTCTGCTTTTATCTATTTGTTTGATAGGAGAAAAGTACATGGGAATGTGGCAGGATAATTGTCGTCATGGTAACGGACTCGTAGTCACGTTAGACGGTGTTTACTACGAAGGAACTTTTCACCAAAATAAAATGACGGTAATATGTTTAGTTATTTAGTAAATTAATTAATAACGAATGAACGAGAAAATCATTAATAATTAATGTAAATATAACATCACCCCTCCTTTCAAAATGAAAAGTAAGTTACAGAAATAACATATATCGTAAATTTACTGTAAAATGTTTATTTAATTGTAAGAAATACTATGATTTTGAAATTGTTTTATGAATTATACCAACAAAACATCCCATGTATTTTTTACTTAAACTTAATACTGGTACGACTATCATTTTCACAGTCTGTGCAACAATTTTTTCACCTATGAATTCATCAGCACCATCCAATTTTTGTGCTCATATTCAATTTTTGTTTAAAATGCTATACGCAATAGATAAATAACATTTAACATTTTTTTCATAATATAACATTATGGTATTAAAAAAATTTTAAATATGGTTCATTTTAAAAAGACTTGCATCTATTTTATTTTTATCGAATTTCTAACATTTTTAGTTAAGCAAAACATTTTTCAAATTTGAGTTTTTCAGACATAACCCCATTTTGTTTTGTTTTTTATCAACTTCATTGATGAAAGTAATTTTTATAAATAACAAAATGTAAGGCTCTCAAAGAATGAACAATTGCAAAATGAAAATTAAAAACAATCACAAACTTGCCCAGTCATCTTGAGATTAGATTAAGTATGAAATGTCTATTTACAGAATGAACACGGAACAATTTTTTTTTTTTAGTTTGACTCACTAAATTTTTATTATATAAATATATAATTTTATTATTATTAAAAAAAGTTTATTTATTATTATTATAGTATTACATGATCACCATTTCTTATGCTTGCTCATAACTGCTATTAAAACAGGCATAACTCTTCATACAGTAGTGCCACTTAGTGCAAGCCAGAGCAATCAATGGATGTCAGAAGGCTTGTGCATAAAATCCCTATCTAATGCCTACTCATCCAATATCCCCAGACTAGCTTTCTAGCTCTCATATCCAAGCTCCTCACTGATGAAAGCCACAAGCTAGAAACTAGTCTGGGGATGTTGGATGAGTAGGCACTAGATAGGGATTTTATGCACAAGCCTTCTGGCATCCATTGCTTACTCTGACTTGCACTAAGTGGCACTACTGTATGGAGAGTTTTGCCTGTTTTTATTACAGTATTACTTTACATGATCCAGGTTCAGGGTGCAATGCCTCTAATTTAGTCCTATAATATTCCATTTTCAATGCATGGCTATATGTTGAACATCCCTGATTTTTTTCCAGACCCATTGATGGACACCAAATGATAGTACTATTATATGTCCCTGTTCTCAGACTAGTACTGGCTAGGGTCTTTATCAGCACAATAGTTCCAACTTTAAATCCAAAGTCATCACTGATGAAGGCCATAAACTAGAAATTAATCTGGTGGTGTGAGTATAATAGTACTATTATTTACTATATTGGCTATTTAAGCTTACAATAGGTGGCTCTGTACTATATTGACAACTTCTGAAATGATTTTACGATTTCTACTTTAAGACAATAATTTGTAAATCTAATACTATATGTAAAGAATTAATCATTTTTGTGCTACTATGTTATATATCCAGTCAGTATACTGGGAAGTCATATTCTCACAACTCCAGAAATGGAAATAAGAGGCTGTCTGTACGGCCAAAGAGGTCAAGTGAATTTTTGTGAACAGGAAATTTTACAAACACTTGACTGTTATTTTAACTCATTAATTTCACTTTCCAGTAAGCTTTATTACATAGCTTTAAATGGCGTAGAGATTTAAGTTTAGAATACCGCTACTTTGATATATTTATATAATTAATTGTACAATTTGTATTAGAAATATTTTTGTATGCTCTTTTTTTTTTTTTTTTTTAGGGATATGGCCTGATGATGTTTGAAGATGATGCTTGTTACGAGGGAGAATTCGCTGGCGGTGGACTCTTTAGTGGCAAAGTACGTAGAAAAGTAAAAAACTTAATTGTTTTTTTTTTTTCATATTTAAATGAGAATAGTAGAATCAAATGTATATACAATATATCTCTGTGACAAGATGATTGGTTTCCTCACCAAGCTGTCTGCAGTAACATCCCTGAATTAATGTATGTATTACGTAGGCAACATATTTCAACTATTCACCCAAACATTTTAAAGCTCTAGCATATCTCAATCATGATGTGACAGTATGTTTCGTACCATTGTAGATTGTCTTCAATGCTCTTCCTGCCATCATGAAATATTGCGTATAATTTGAAAATATTCTCACAATTCATGTCTTCCCTGTCATACACAGTTTGAATCATTTCAAATGTTTCAGTAGCAATTTTGTCCAATTTAAAATAAAATTTAATGTTCGCATGTTATTCCATTGTGAATTAAAGTACAAAACACGCTGCCGTGTTTCGTGTCATAACTCCAGATCTGGATACACTAGTGCCATAAAATTTTTGTAGTAAACAGCTAAACTGTGTCATATAAAACATACATTGATTAAAAAATGGTACTACAAATAGCTTGGAGAGAGATCCAATTTTTTACTGGCAATATTATTATATCCATATACCCAGATTACTTTTTGGTCTATGGCTTATGGCCCTTGTTGGCACATGTAGTTCCATTTTTAAATCCAAAGTTCTTACTGCAGAAGGCCTTAATCCAGATCGTTTTTTGGCGAATTGAATATAATAACCTATTATTTGGTATTCTTTAAGTTCTTAATCATGCAGTAGATGGCTCTGCACTACATTAAAGAGACTTTCTCCTGAAATTATTCTTTGATTCCTACGTAAATATAACAATTTGTAAATCTAATATCATACATCACAAAATAAAACATTTTTTATGCCACAGTAATATAAATCTAATCAAAAATTTGGATGTATATATACATATGTGTAACACAGATTTTTTTCTGCCAATTTCAAATTACAATTTGCTAAATAGGTGACTAAATACCTTGAATGATGGCTATGTGTTATCACCCATTATTTACATTCTAATCTGTTTTTAAGGATGGAAAACTTAAGGCATAATTTTTTTTTTTAATGAATTTGCCATTGATATGTTTAGTAAAATATTCAAAGCATGATTTTATTAGAAAAGTAATATATGATTTTAATTTTTTTTTTTTTAAGGGTGTATTGAGGTTGCCCAATGGAGATAAAATTGAAGGGAATTTTAATGGTCGTTGGAGTGAAGGTGTCAAAATAAATGGCACCTTTTTGAAGTCAGCAGGAACTGTGAATGAGCGAAAAGCTCTGGGACCCAATTTTCATTCTACAGGCTTTGTTCCAAGGTAATTCTTGTCTTGATATTTTGACTTTCTTAATGTCTATAAAATGTCTATAATTATTTATAGTTGTGCTTATATATACCTAAATTTCATAAATGTTTTGGCTAAAACCCGTCTCTTTAGGAATAATAGAGTCAAAATGTATCTGTCTCTACTAAGCATAAATAATGTCAGGGATTTATGAAAGTTAGGTATGACTTGACTTCAACATAAATATTAATTAGTGCAAGTATTAAATCTATAAAACAAAACCATATTCTTTCCGATGTAATTTTTACAGTAATTTACTTAATTTCTTCTGACAGTTTCGATTATACAGTGCTTTATTTAACTTTTTATGATAGTTTCAATTATCTAGTAATCTTTTTTAGATCTCGTAAACACAATGCTAATTTTTTATGGCAGGTTCGACTGTCTAGTAATATTCATATCTCATAAACACAATACTTATATTTAATTTTTTAGGACAGTTTAAGTTATCTAACAATCATCTTTGGATATCACAAACACAACTTTGTTTAATTTTTTATAAGCATTTCGATTGTCTAGCAGTCATCTTCAGACCTCACACAATGGTTTACTTAATTTCTTATAACCCTTTCGACTGTGTAATAACATATCTTATGAACACAGTACTTTATTTAATTTCTTATGACAGTTTTAACTTGCTAGTAGTCTTCTTCAGATCTCACAAACACAAGGGTTTAATTAATTTCTTACGACACTTTGAAGTGGCTAGCAACCCTCTTCTGACCTCAAAAACACAATGCTTTATTTAATATCTTAGGACAGTTTCCACAATCTGGCAATCTTATTCATATCTTCCAAATTGTTTATTTGTGAGATCTGAAGAAGACTGTTAGACAGTCAAAACTATCATAAGAAATTAAAGTAAAACATTCTGAAAAGTGTGTTGAAGATGGTACTACAATAAGATATATAAAAATGTTTAATATTTCATGATTTGTTGAATCACAATATGAATTGTAGTCATGTGGGAAATATCTTTCATGTTTAAAAAATAATACTATATCATACCAAATGCTAGTTATATATAAAGTTTTGACTATTACGCTAACTACAGAAGCTAGTGTTCGGCAAAGCATGTGCATTCAGGAAGCTTGGACTCTATGTTTTCCATTATCGTAGAAATCAACGTCTTTTCATATGTGCTCACCAATAAAGTTTGTACTGTAAAAAGTTGCACATGTATATACAAATATATAATGTAGAGTGCTGTAATGCCTTCTACATATCCAAACACGAAACTAAAATTTTTCAGAAGTAATCGGCAAATCTTGGTTTTATATGAGTAGAGAACATTTTAGAGTTATATAGCATGTAATTATACGTTTTATAGTGTCCAAATATTATATAATTAAGAGCACTTAATATGTAAAATTTATTCCATTTTAGATGTGTCTCTTATGGCTTGAGTATAGTCATTGATTATTGAATGGCAGTGCTATATTCAAATTGTCTGACTAGTTTCTGAGTTGCTGAATGTTATCAATAGGGAGCAGCTTTGCAGTCACACATTTAGCAGCCACTTGGGCTTTTTTAACACTATCTGAATTAATTGTCTTGAGATTCGGTAGCCCTGTTAGACTTCAACTCAAGACTACTTGTTTGTATAATTATATAGATCTGGCGCTAGACTGGCAACTATATGTTAGTGACCTCAGCTTTATGCTAGCAGTAGATATCTTGTAATGTTCATTGATTTTTCAAGCTTTCACTAGATGGCTCTGCAGTAGAGTGAAACGCCATTTGTAATGCAGATTATAAAAATATATAGAGTCACTCAATGTTTTTTGGTTATATACCAATCTTATTAAAAAATCAACATAAAATCATTACTGAAATATATATTTGTAGATCTGTGCAACCTAACAAAATAGTTGACTTGGGTTTCAAACCATAGGATATTTTGAATATCAGACCCACAGGATGGTCAGTAATCAGAAATTAGTCTGAGAATCTGGTCAAAATTAATTCCATCCTATAGATTTAAATTAAGTTGACTTGAATCCCACTGCAGTAACATCTCAGTTGATTTAGTAATTGCCTTTGTATCTGTAAACTTTGGAAAAATAGGCAAAAATAGATTTATTTTTACGTTTGAAAAGTTAGAAGAATTATATGAAACCAAGGGATGTGCTATTAATACAGTGAGCATTTCAAGTTTAATCATTCAGTGTTTCGTATTTCTAAGCACTGTAATATTCTACTCATTACATGTTTGAAAAAAAACAGGCAAAACTCTCTATACATATTGCCACTCAGCGCAAGCCAGAGTAATCAATGGAAGCCAGATGGCTTATGCATAAAATTCCAATCTGGTGCCTACTTGTCCAATATCCCCAGATTAGTTTCTGGCTTGCCTTCATCAGTGAGGAGCCTTGCATCTATTGTACTGAGTGACAATATGTATAGAGAGTTTTGCCTGTTTTAATAACAGTTATGAGCAAGCATAAAAAATGGTGAACGTGATGTTTATTGGCTTTATTACATGTTTAATATATTGTGATACATTTACAAGCTTTAAAAATGAGTAGAAATTTCTTATAACCAAATTTAATGAGCTTTTAAATAACTTGTGTTCTAAAAACGTTTTTTTAAAGATGTTTTTTTTTTTATTATTACTATATCTCTTATTAGTTAATCAGCTTCCTAGATATTCAGAAGCAGAAAGTTTTAGATTTACTGTCCCATTAATAATATTACATTTTATGCTTTCCATTAATCGTTTAACTATCATCTATTAATTATTTAAGCTTACAATAGATGGTTCTAGAGAAGTTTAAATTAAAGAGTTACTGCTTTTAATGCAAATGTTATAAGCAAGCTGAGGAAATCATGTGATATATGTTATACACTATGTCCCAGAAAAACGACAACTGATTCTCTAAGCTGCCCGTAGCACCATCTTTGAATCAATGCATGGGTTAAGTAGCAACACAGTTAAGCTATTCGCCATAAAACTTTTAAGGGACTTGCATGTCTGAATCACAAGTTATGATATGAAATGCGACAGTGTGTTTCTTACCTTCATCAGTCGTTTTTAATGCTCTCTATATTACCCTGAAATCTTGTAAACCACTTGAAAATATTTTTGTGATCCATGGCTTCTCTGTCATACACAGTTTAAATCATTTAAGCCATTTCAGTAGCAGTTTTACCCAATTTAAAACATATTTAATATTAGTATGTTGTTTCATTATGGGTCAAAGTACAAATCACATTGACATATTTCATATCATAACTAGCACCTTCCAAACTTTTGTGGTAAATAGCTGAACTATGCATTATGGATTGATTTAAGAGATGGTATTACTGGAAGCTTGAAAAAAGAGCCATTCAATAGTGACTTTTCTTTGGAATACCCTGTATATCTATCTATAATGACTTTAGTCAAAAGAAGTGAATGTAAATGTTAGAATTGTATGAGAGTATGAAAAATGTCATTACAAATCAAAAATTTACTGACATGATTAAAAACTTTCTACTAGTTTACCAGTAACAAAATATTTTATTTAGACTTATAAATTCATGTATGATTATTCACATAGAAAACAACTCCAACATTGGTTGGTAAATGGGTATCTTTTATTTAGAGAATAAAGCAAAGATGGACAATCATTCAAATCCTCATCATGTTATACAATTGGCAGATCTGATGGGTACTGCCTTTTTTTGTTTATCTATGAGGGGGCTGGTGTAGTAGCTTTTGTCCTCCATATTGTTTCAAAAGACTGTTTAACCCTTTTACTTATATAATTACTTGAAAAAATAATAGTAATTCATTAGAACAGGGCTTATCTTATAACTTAATTTATGTTTTAAAAACTATTTCTTATACAAAATAGAAATCCCATATAATTTAATTTTTTCTAGAATTAATCTGAATAATAATTTTTTTTTTTTGTAACCTGTAGCTCATTTGGACAACTCTGTGTGCCTGCGGATATGAAGTGGAATGACATTTTCAACCATTGTCTGGAAATGTTGGGCTATCAGGGAACCAGAACTAATGCTGACACAGAGAAAGCATGGGAATACGTTGCCATCATAGTGTCCAGTGGAAAAAAGAAGCTGATGTTTGCGGAGAAGAAGTAATTAGATTCATACTCTAATTTGCATGTTAATTGTTCTCGTGTACATGCGTATTCTCGTGTACATGCGTATTCGTCATCTTTTTAAGATAATTTTATATTTATGATAATCAAACTGTTCAATTAATTAGTTACGTATATAGATTGTACTTTGAAATCGTGTATAACTCAGTTTTCACACCAACCTATTTCACATCTACTTCAGTCGTCTTTTAACAATTATATAATGAAATTCCATTAGCCTTGAAATCTTATTGCCTCAAGATATAATTAACATTTATGTATTTGGATAATCGTGGGCTAGGTATTTGTAGTGCAGTAATTATCCATATTGTGAATGTGTCTGTAAACAACATGTAACATTAAACTTTGTTAGGGACGACTGTAGGCGAATGGTCTACACGATCATTAAAATTTTTTTAATCTTATGACAGATGGTTCATAGGGTTGGCCATTTCCAAGGTGAAGTGATGAAAAAGGTCTTTTCAGATTGTATTACATAGACCAATGCTTCCCATCTGGTGAACTGTACGAGTCTATGGTTGTGCTATGAAAAAATCGTAATTAAATAAGAAAAATATCATTGAATTCAATAAAAATCAAACATAAGTAGGTTTGTTTGTTATTTATGAACGAATAAATCTATTTTTATTAATTTATGGCCCTGAAATTATAATAAATAAATTTTTAAATTTATTTTTATAGTAACATTAAGATATATATATATATATAACGTGGTATGTCCAAAATAAATTTACTTATGTAAAAATGTCTGTTTCTTTATCATTAAGCACGCTTCAGAAATTGGTTAAATGTTGATGTTTTTTTTTTGTTTTGGTGATATGTTGCTATTGTAAAATGTGTGCTCATGTGGAATGTGATCTAGTATGTTTAGGGATCAATAGCTTGATCTTCTCAAGCATAAAGAGAATTTGAATTACAGGCTGCACAATTTCACACCTCTCTACCATGCCTACGATCTGGATTTCAGATTGAGGCAGATAAACTTGAAAATATTTTCATCGGGTTTGTGGGTTTTTTTTCTTTAAGTAGTTGACCCATAGTCAATCCAACTAACCATTATTGGTCTATTAGTGGCTACCTAGCTCTTGTTGTTTAGAGAGCAAAACAAGATTGAAAAAACATTTGAATATTCATTTCCAGATAAATAGCAAACCCTGTAATTAGTTTCTTCTCTCTAGAGATATTTTTGCCCCGCCATGGATTTAAAATCTACCTACGATTTATATATACATATGATAAAGTGAAAATTTTTTAAATAAAAGATGTGAAACAGATTCATATTCAGTACTAATATTAATTTCCCAATTAGAATCTCTACATTATTCTTGAATGATATCTGCTACTTGGATATTTGGACAGCAACTGTAGAGATTCAAGTGATATGTTAATATAATACTCGCACTAACAATATCACATGACTTTCTCATATTTCCAAAAGCAATTCTCTTCATGCTATTCCAGAATTGTCTATTGTAAACTTGTCCAATGAGTGCTTGTCAGATGGTACAGTGCTATAAATACCCCACTCTAGACTGGACTTAATCGATTTACCTTTGTTGGTGAAGTTTAGGATTCAAACCTGGAACTAATGAATCTTGCAGTCATTTTTTATTTCTTTATACTATTCAAGCTTGAAATTAAAAGAAGTCTAATGTTTTGAACCCATACTAATTCATTTACATAGTTACTTAAACCTGACATCAGATCAGTTTATGCATATTTTAGAGATTTCAAGTTTATGATGATTGTAGATGCCTTCTGATCTTCAACTAGGAAGATTAATACTAACAAGCATACTACATGATTTTGTCATATGCTATACTTATATGCTTCAAAGAGTACATTTTCATCGTACTCAAGAGCCATCTACTGGAAGTGAGTAATCAATGGATACCAGGCGGTACACTTGTAATTTTACTCATGCTTCTAATAGCAGTTCTTTTCACCCTACTCTAGAACCATCTACTGCAAGCTTGAATAACCAGTGAACACAAGATAGAAGTATGAAATTTTCATCTCGACCAGTTTCTGAATTCTTCATTTGTCAGTGAAAACCTAGATTCAAAATTGAAGCTAACTACATCTAGCAGCCATCTTTATGCTGTTCATACTAATATATTGACATTCAGATAGACCTAAATTTTAAACCCTGGCCAATTTACTTTCATAATTATAATTTTAATATTAATAGGTAAAAGATCAATTTAAAATAACTTTATCTATTTGATTTTTTCCTATCCATTATTCATATTAAAACATATATAAACATGCATATACTCTGTTTTATTATTAAGTTAAAACTAGATAATATATGAAATGATTTTTATTTTCTTATCTGTTTCAAAGACCTGACTTCATATTTTTATTTTCACTTTTATTAACTACCTAAAATAGTGGTTTAATTCAATTTAAATTTATCTAAAGTTGCTATTTTTTATTCTGCATTTCTAAATTAATTTTATCAACTATTTTATGAATAATATTTTTGCAACTTGTCTTTTAGAATGCTATTTTTTTTTTTTGAGAAAGTCTTTGAAACTTTGGTTTTTTAGCTAATAAGAACAAACAAATAGGAAAGAATGCAACAATGCTCAAGTCGCATTTCTTTATTTTTCAAAACAATATATATATATTGTCAATTAGTAGTAATTGATAGTTTCTTAGCAGCAACATCAAAAGCTAAAAGTTATCTCTGTTTATATGGATATAATTTTATTTCTATTCTTTATTATAATAACAATCCATGGAAATATTTAATTCAACATAAATATATATATGCATTAGGCGATTAATTTTATGTTATTTTATCATTTAAAAATCTTGTAAATTTTGAACATTAACTTAAAAAAAAAAACAATACGTAATTCTCCTAAAATGTGGATCAAATAATTGAAAATGTAATATTATAATATACAACTTTTAACTAGTATTAAATATAAAAAAGCAATACGAATATGGATACAATTAATCCATAGAATTAAACTTTGACATAACAAGAAAAGAGATTCAAGAGACTTCAGGCCACTCAACACAATATGGAAAGATGTATGTTAGAATAACAAAAAGAAATCAAAACAAAAATATCCAAATGAGAGAACAAACAAGTATTACAACATTTGAAAGCATTAAGTGACAAGCGGATCTGAGCTGGATGTATTGCTCAAGTTGATGACAATAGGTGAGCGGTTGAAATCTTAAATTTGATTTCAAGAGATTGTAAAAAAACCTAGAAAGAGATCTCTTGTGAGATGGATGGATGAAATAAAGATGTTTACTGGTTAGTGATGTGGAGAAGTGAAGCTATTGATTGGGAAAGTGGATAAAATTTGGAGAGACGACCTTTATCCTGAGTGGTATGACTAGTTTTCTTGTGATTAATAATCATTTAATTCTTAAAAATAAAAAGTCACTTATAGATTGTGCTTCTCTGGAGACTAATCTTTAACATGTGCTGATTTCAAGAACACTTATCGCATACTTGGTCATTATCAATATGTGGCTAAGATTTTGGATTTTTACAATGGATTTTAATAATGTATTTCTAGCTGAGAATATAGAATTGCCTGTAGGATGGCTATAACTTACGAATGTGTAAAGATTTAATTTACCAGACTTTCACTCTGTTGAGAGCTTCTTTGAGTTATTTCACATCAATTTCATCATATGTCTTGGCAATTTTTAATACAATTCCATGGAGATTTTTAGAAATTCTTTTATAATGCTGTAGCATTTCTAAGATATTAAGGGCAGTGGCAGATCTCGGTCAGAGATTTTTTAGTCTGTTATTATCCGGACATATTGACATGACCACTGGAGTTTGAAGTTGCTCCACTGTATTTGAATTCTCCATAATCTAGTAGACAAGATCAATTGATTTTTTTTCTGCAGTGACTAATTGATAACGTCAAGAAGAAAAAAAATAACGAAAGAAAATCATAATAGTTTTTTTATACTTTTTCAATATGTGAGAGATTCCAATTTGTTAATGACAATCAAATATCTGGACTTACCCATGTAATTAATGTTACTTAGTAATTGAGAAATATCTTTATTAAAAGATTAGAGTACTTATTTTACTAGAATCTTTTATTTACCTATTTAAAAATTGTTTATGAACTTTCTAGTTTTTTGCCATTCTAAGATAAATCAGTAATATATATTTTAAAAGATGATTTAATTTATTATTTCTTATAAACATCACATGATCACCATTTTTTATGCTTGTCACAACTATTGTTAAAACAGGCAAAAATCTCCATACATTAGCGCCACTCAGTGCAAGCCAGAATAATCAGTGAATTTTAGAAGGCTTATACATGAGGAACTCTATCTAGTGCCTACTCATCCAATATCCCCAGACTAGTTTCTGGCTTGTGGTAGTCAGTGAGGAGTCCTTGGATCTGAGAGCACTGCACCTAGATCTTACAATCTAATGCAACCCTCCAGCAGCCCATCCTTTTATCTATAATTAACTACAAAACTATGAGTTTAAGTTAAAATTGGAAAACACAATAATATTTTCAATCAAACTCAGTAGTTTATATAGTCATATAAGTATGAACTCAGTTCAGTACCTACTTTATTTGAGTGTCTTTGGTTCTTTAATAACCACAACCACCAATCCTATGAAAACTTATTAAACTGAATTTTCAGGTAACAATACCAAAAACACCGATCAGTGTTTTTGGTAGAAACGCCATCTGTGGACATAAATACAAGCGTTAGCAAGTTTTTTAACTTGCATTTTTGTTTATCATAAATGTACCTTTGAGGTCTTTCTTGCAATGATATAGATTGCAGAGGCTTCCACTATGTGGTGATGCTGAACTGAGATCAGACCCATATAGCTATCTGGTTTGCTATGCTGAGTTTGAAGACATTACGTGTCTAAAAAATTCACGCTTGCAAGCTGAATAGAAATTGTTTCATAAACGCTCAGAGTTTGTGTTTAGATCTAGTTTCTTTATTCCTGTCTTTCACTGACGATAGCAAATAGCTTGAAATCATGATCTGAAAGTGGAATTATAGTTAGAGATAGTGAATGCTACTCTGACGTTTATGTAAACAGAATATACGCTTTGATCGGTGTTTTTGGTAGAAACGCCATCTGTGGACATAAATACAAGCGTTAGCAAGTTTTTTAACTTGCATTTTTGTTTATCATAAATGTACCTTTGAGGTCTTTCTTGCAATGATATAGATTGCAGAGGCTTCTACTATGTGGTGATGCTGAACTGAGATCAGACCCATATAGCTATCTGGTTTGCTATGCTGAGTTTGAAGACATTACGTGTCTAAAATTCACGCTTGCAAGCTGAATAGAAATTGTTTCATAAACGCTCAGAGTTTGTGTTTAGATCTAGTTTCTTTATTCCTGTCTTTCACTGACGATAGCAAATAGCTTGAAATCATGATCTGAAAGTGGAATTATAGTTAGAGATAGTGAATGCTACTCTGACGTTTATGTAAACAGAATATACGCTTTGATCGGTGTTTTTGGTAGAAACGCCATCTGTGGACATAAATACAAGCGTTAGCAAGTTTTTTAACTTGCATTTTTGTTTATCATAAATGTACCTTTGAGGTCTTTCTTGCAATGATATAGATTGCAGAGGCTTCTACTATGTGGTGATGCTGAACTGAGATCAGACCCATATAGCTATCTGGTTTGCTATGCTGAGTTTGAAGACATTACGTGTCTAAAAAATTCACGCTTGCAAGCTGAATAGAAATTGTTTCATAAACGCTCAGAGTTTGTGTTTAGATCTAGTTTCTTTATTCCTGTCTTTCACTGACGATAGCAAAATAGCTTGAAATCATGATCTGAAAGTGGAATTATAGTTAGAGATAGTGAATGCTACTCTGACGTTTATGTAAACAGAATATACGCTTTGATCGGTGTTTTTGGTAGAAACGCCATCTGTGGACATAAATACAAGCGTTAGCAAGTTTTTTAACTTGCATTTTTGTTTATCATAAATGTACCTTTGAGGTCTTTCTTGCAATGATATAGATTGCAGAGGCTTCTACTATGTGGTGATGCTGAACTGAGATCAGACCCATATAGCTATCTGGTTTGCTATGCTGAGTTTGAAGACATTACGTGTCTAAAAAATTCACGCTTGCAAGCTGAATAGAAATTGTTTCATAAACGCTCAGAGTTTGTGTTTAGATCTAGTTTCTTTATTCCTGTCTTTCACTGACGATAGCAAATAGCTTGAAATCATGATCTGAAAGTGGAATTATAGTTAGAGATAGTGAATGCTACTCTGACGTTTATGTAAACAGAATATACGCTTTGATCGGTGTTTTTGGTAGAAACGCCATCTGTGGACATAAATACAAGCGTTAGCAAGTTTTTTAACTTGCATTTTTGTTTATCATAAATGTACCTTTGAGGTCTTTCTTGCAATGATATAGATTGCAGAGGCTTCTACTATGTGGTGATGCTGAACTGAGATCAGACCCATATAGCTATCTGGTTTGCTATGCTGAGTTTGAAGACATTACGTGTCTAAAAAATTCACGCTTGCAAGCTGAATAGAAATTGTTTCATAAACGCTCAGAGTTTGTGTTTAGATCTAGTTTCTTTATTCCTGTCTTTCACTGACGATAGCAAATAGCTTGAAATCATGATCTGAAAGTGGAATTATAGTTAGAGATAGTGAATGCTACTCTGACGTTTATGTAAACAGAATATACGCTTGATCGGTGTTTTTGGTAGAAACGCCATCTGTGGACATAAATACAAGCGTTAGCAAGTTTTTTAACTTGCATTTTTGTTTATCATAAATGTACCTTTGAGGTCTTTCTTGCAATGATATAGATTGCAGAGGCTTCTACTATGTGGTGATGCTGAACTGAGATCAGACCCATATAGCTATCTGGTTTGCTATGCTGAGTTTGAAGACATTACGTGTCTAAAAAAAATTCACGCTTGCAAGCTGAATAGAAATTGTTTCATAAACGCTCAGAGTTTGTGTTTAGATCTAGTTTCTTTATTCCTGTCTTTCACTGACGATAGCAAATAGCTTGAAATCATGATCTGAAAGTGGAATTATAGTTAGAGATAGTGAATGCTACTCTGACGTTTATGTAAACAGAATATACGCTTTGATCGGTGTTTTTGGTAGAAACGCCATCTGTGGACATAAATACAAGCGTTAGCAAGTTTTTTAACTTGCATTTTTGTTTATCATAAATGTACCTTTGAGGTCTTTCTTGCAATGATATAGATTGCAGAGGCTTCTACTATGTGGTGATGCTGAACTGAGATCAGACCCATATAGCTATCTGGTTTGCTATGCTGAGTTTGAAGACATTACGTGTCTAAAAAATTCACGCTTGCAAGCTGAATAGAAATTGTTTCATAAACGCTCAGAGTTTGTGTTTAGATCTAGTTTCTTTATTCCTGTCTTTCACTGACGATAGCAAATAGCTTGAAATCATGATCTGAAAGTGGAATTATAGTTAGAGATAGTGAATGCTACTCTGACGTTTATGTAAACAGAATATACGCTTTGATCGGTGTTTTTGGTAGAAACGCCATCTGTGGACATAAATACAAGCGTTAGCAAGTTTTTTAACTTGCATTTTTGTTTATCATAAATGTACCTTTGAGGTCTTTCTTGCAATGATATAGATTGCAGAGGCTTCTACTATGTGGTGATGCTGAACTGAGATCAGACCCATATAGCTATCTGGTTTGCTATGCTGAGTTTGAAGACATTACGTGTCTAAAAAATTCACGCTTGCAAGCTGAATAGAAATTGTTTCATAAACGCTCAGAGTTTGTGTTTAGATCTAGTTTCTTTATTCCTGTCTTTCACTGACGATAGCAAATAGCTTGAAATCATGATCTGAAAGTGGAATTATAGTTAGAGATAGTGAATGCTACTCTGACGTTTATGTAAACAGAATATACGCTTTGATCGGTGTTTTTGGTAGAAACGCCATCTGTGGACATAAATACAAGCGTTAGCAAGTTTTTTAACTTGCATTTTTGTTTATCATAAATGTACCTTTGAGGTCTTTCTTGCAATGATATAGATTGCAGAGGCTTCTACTATGTGGTGATGCTGAACTGAGATCAGACCCATATAGCTATCTGGTTTGCTATGCTGAGTTTGAAGACATTACGTGTCTAAAAAATTCACGCTTGCAAGCTGAATAGAAATTGTTTCATAAACGCTCAGAGTTTGTGTTTAGATCTAGTTTCTTTATTCCTGTCTTTCACTGACGATAGCAAATAGCTTGAAATCATGATCTGAAAGTGGAATTATAGTTAGAGATAGTGAATGCTACTCTGACGTTTATGTAAACAGAATATACGCTTTGATCGGTGTTTTTGGTAGAAACGCCATCTGTGGACATATATATATATATATATATATATATATTGTAACGGGATGGGGGTATAGTAAATGAAAATGGGTGATGGAAAAACATCATCACTCCCAATTCATCAAAATGAAATATTTCAAATAATTTACAAAGTATCTATAAGTAATATAGTATTTTATAAGTTTGAGATTAGATGACCTCTGAGAACATTGAGATCAGCCAGCTACTAAAATCCACCAGCATTATAAAAAAGTAAGTATAAGTAAATACTCGAGAGAAATAACATCCATCATCATCATTGATGGGAATAAACAAATTAGTACAATAAAATATATAAATCAACAGTCAACTTGTGACTGGATTGAAAATGGGTCTTCTGTAGACCAGGCTAACTATTGAGCCTTTGCCAGCTTGGGCAATTATATAAACATAACTTGGATGCACCAGTTTAGTGCCCATCCATTAAAATACACAATAATCAGAAATAGAACAATAATGCTGGGACATTTAAAGCATGCTGATCATCATCAATGCTCTGGCCACTAAAGTACTATTAATGTACTGGCCAACTATAAACTTAACTTTTAATAAGACTAAAGTAAAATAAAAGATAGTGTGTGGGCTTTAAAGAGTATCCTCTTTTGTGCCAACCAGGATGATGATGATCATCTCTGGATGCCCAAAGCACTAAACACATCCCCATTTATCCGTGTCCGAAATCTAGCTCAGAATAACATGGTCTCTATTACTGTATGTGAACAAGAGATGATGGAATACCATTTTTAACAATTAAATAAGTTTATTAATAACAATAAAAAAATAAATGATTAAGGTCTTATAAGGGTTCTGATTTTGAATGGTATACATTGAGTTACATGATTAATAAATTAGGTTTATTTAAAACCCATTCAGCACACAGGCATGTGGCTTGATACAAAATAAACATGTTTGTATTAACATTTGATTTAGAAAAGTGATCAAAAAATTTATACATAAGTGTCTATCTGTCACGCATTGTTATTTACAATACAATTGACATAAAATAATTAAAAAAAAAAAAAGATTAAATTTTACATATGTGTTACAATTGATAAGCATTGGTATCTGCAAAACAATTGACAGATATACGCATACATACACGCATGTGATTTCTGAACATATTTAATTTTTACATAAAATAATACATGATTAAGCTTTTAAATTATGTTTTAAGTAATACAAATACTTATGCTAGGTTTACTACAACATGTATATAGAATTGCACAGATTATTAACAAATTTAATTTTGTCACACAATACTTTTTAATTAATAATTTCATAAAATTTACACACTTGTAATGACAATAAAAGTTATTTTCACAATTACTTGTTGTTGAAAATGTATACATTGCTTTTCTTATTTTATAGTAAGTTCCACTATTTATCGATTAGTTTCTATCAACTTTTTTCTTTCTTTTAATACATGAAGTTATTTGCTTGTTTGCTTTACTTTAAAAATGTCTCTTTTTCTCTTTTTAATAAATGAAAGATAATATCCTTTTATAGCATCCAAAAAAATATATAAATTTTGAAATGTCTTTTTGCTTGATTAGTTAATGCTGATTAAGTAGGCAAGGTGAGATAGTAAAAATGAATACGTGAACTGTAGCTCTCCACGCCATGATAAGCAGAAAGCCAAGCTGGACTATCAGTACACAAAGCTCCATGACGTCATGAGAAAATACCTCATTTTTAAGCACTGCTCTTCTAAGTACCTAAACAGATCATCCTCAAAGAGTAGTATCCAGAAAAAAAATAAAAGCATTGCACCAACCCTGCTCATCTCTGTGAGACTTAGGGATATAAATGTGGTCTATTCATGAGACCAAAGCCTATTCATGAGGCCTATATATATTCACCACTGGACTACCCTGGGAGCTCAATATCTAGGTCTAGACAGTGCCGAGCATATACTTCGGATCATCATGAATACTCTGCATCCAAACAGTCCTGTCTAACTATATACTCACCAAAAGCATAAAAAGTACAAATTCACGCATCATTTTCAAAATGTAATTTTACATATGTGTGTGCGTGTGTGCACATGCTGACCTTTACATCATATTTTAACTTAACAGCAATAATATTATATTTTCATAATTCATTTGGAAAACACATATACGTGTGTATAAACAAAACATAGATATAATTTACAATTTAGTTTCAGTTTATAAGTTCTTTTTTTTTAATCAACTAAATAAAGTCAACTTTTGTTTGATAGATACTTGTTGATTAATTATCAAGGTCTCTAAATATAAAATGTCTCTTTTTTATTTTCTTAATAAACGAAAAATAAAATCGTTTATATATCTGTCACTTCAGACCAAAGAAATTATTTAAAATTTTATTATCATATATCACTGTTGTTAGATTCCAACTCAAGCAAAAGTTATTAATTTATAATTTTATAAGTTGTTTTAAGGAATATTTAAAAAAAAATAACTCACTGTATATACATGCAACGCGTTTATCTGTGGTTCCCTGCGTTTAGATACGTCAGCATATATGTAATTATTTATTCAGCAAGCTGGGTTTTTTGGTCCATAGTTGGCCTCCCATCTGTGTAGAACTGTTCCAGGCAAGCAGCTGTCCTTTCCATGTTTAAGGCTATGAATTACAGCACAAAGAAGTGGGTCATTTTCTTGATGTGAAATTCAAACTCCTACCAGGAAAACAGTAGTGGTTCCTGAATTTACTGTTCTGCCTTCGGTGACATAACTTCATAGTAGCTATTTTGCCAACTATCCGGTCAGCTAAAACCAACTGCTACAAACTTCATCAAGTTGCAACAAAATATTGTAACCAACTCTGCAGCTGACCTGTTCTCTTCAAAAATCACTAACCAGACTGGAGCTAGTTTGTTATCAGCCCTTTTTATAAAATTATCTGAGGTGATAACAACACCTTCATTGAAAACAAAGTTTTTATTTTTAGCTCTCTAATCCCTTTAAAACATATACATGTTTTTACTTAGGGGATTTCTAATAGATAAAACTCTGTTTAATTAATTAAAAAAATTTGAAAACAATATTATGTTTTTACATTTCACAATCAGAATAATAATAATAATAATAATAATAATAATAATAATAATAATAATAATAATAATAATAATAATAATAATAATAATAATAATAATAATAATAATAATAATAATAATAATAATAATAATAATAATAATAATAATACAATATTTATATTTATTCAGACCTTTTAAAAGTTTAATTTATAAACAATAAAATATTATTTTAAATCAGAGTTATTTATTTATTTATTTTATTTCAATGAATGTAGAAAATATCTACTATAATTTTTGTGTGTGTTTATTGTCTAGTTTTCCTTTCAATTTTACATATATATTTATACACTCACACTATATTAGTGTGTCTACGTAATCCAACTGGTTACAATATATATAAGAGGTTTCTCAAATTAAGCTTTTCTATTTCATTAAAAAGGAGGATTTATTTTATTTCAACATTATCTTGGTTTGGTGCTTATTAAACAAACTTCAAATGTGTGTGCATTTATAAGTACGTTTGCACATAAAATTAAATATCAGGAATTTAACCTATTATTTCAGCTTATATTTTTATATGGATTTAGTTTACTACTGTGGACATATTGTGACCTTCTGAATGGACACAAGTAATTAAACTATATTGTGTCAGTAGTGAATAACTGCATTGTACTAAAAGAAAAAGAAATAACCTTAAAATTTTAAAATTTTTATATTAACCCTTGTGCCGATCCTTATGAGTTGACTCACATCCACTTGATGTCACTCAAATTTTGTCATTTATAATGCTATGCTAAAGATTCTACCATCATTAGAAAGGTTTTAAAAAGTTCTGTAAGATGCTGCCCTCTCTTGAATTATTTTACAAGGAAAAAAATCAATAAAACTGCCGGTAAAGCTCTAACAAAGAAATAAGCTTCATGATGATTGGCTCTTAGCTATCAAGGACATTCTTATTGGCTGTCAAGGACAAAGAAAACCGCCTAATCAAAGAAAAACGCTACAAAAATGATAAGCAAATGTTTTAGACCATTTCAAAAATATTTTTTGACAAATTATAAATTATTTTGATAAAATATGCTAAAAATAAACTAGAAATAAAATTATTTTAGAAAAATATTTAAGATTTCAGTAAAAATATTTAAAATTTTAGCAAAAACGTATTTATTTTTCCATAACATAAAACTGACAAAGAAATCATTTACGTCAGCAACTTTTTTTAATTGGTTACTAACTTTCATTTTTAAATTTGCTGCTATCGAATATTTCTTAATAAATAAATAGAAATTTATTTTTGAAAAAACTTTCATTCACTTTGATAACCTGACAAATTATTAATATACATTTTACAAACGAAACTAAAGTGAATATAATATTAAAAGACAAATATATTTTGAGGCTTGAGTGTGATTTTGACTAATTAAAAGTTTACACTTTTACCTCACTCAGCCAATAAAATACTGGCTGTCACAAAGGTTAATCATCTGAAAACTTATATGTGGATCACCCATGCATTTTGGTTAGCAATTTTACAAGCATTTATTGTTAGTGTTATATTTGATAAAGTGTTTAATGCAAAAAGAGGGGGGTGGATTATTACAGAAAGTGTTGTTATAATAGATTGATGCAAAGTTGTTTTATTTATTTATAAGATAGTGTTGATGTTTGTTTGAATGATTTTTTGATTTATTATTCATTGACACCCATCCATTTACCAATATTATAATCAGTGAAATATGTTTAACCCATAGCCATATCAATTACATTTAGTCAGGATAATTCAATATTTATGTGGCAGTACATGTGCATGCAGGTATGTCTGTATCATTTTCCATTTCATTTTCATATTCTAATTACAATAAACAATATTACATTTACAATAAAACCTTTAAATTACAGTAATTATTTTTAATAGTTTTGCAAAAATATATTTTCCTAAGTGATTAATGGATATTTGGATTAGTGAATTATTTGACCAATTTCAATAATATTATCAACCATTTTATTTAATAGTTAATTAATATTCATTTGTTTCAAGTTTGTAAAATGTTATTTTTTTTTGTTTTATTTGACTTGATTTAATTGTGAAGGTCAAAATGATTTTTTTTCAAAAAGAGATTTCTTGCATATTCAATTAGCTCCTAAGTGCAAAGGGTGGAGTTGACATTTGGAAATAAAAGACCCTTTGATGGAAGGAAGGGATATCTATTTAACTAATAGTCATTAGTAAAAATTGTTCATTATTATTAGTGTAAGCATTGCCTTAGTTCGTTCTGCCTGTGACAAGTGTATATCTCTTCCAGGAGTCAAGTTAATTTTAAAACTCCAAAATAAATTTTAAAAAGGCCATAGGAAAATTATAGTTACCAGAAAGTCTTCAACTAGAATGTCGGGCTAAAATATAAAAAAAAGGTATATCAATTTTGTTCTTTTTGCCCAATTAAATGTTTAAATTAACACTCTCATATTTATTTTCATTCTAAAATGTCTATCTACATTATTAAATTTATGCTACTTTAATTATTTGTATTTATTATTATTAAGAAGAAAGTTAAAATGCATGAATTCTCTAATCTGCTAACTAAATTGTGTGAATTTTATAATACTTTATGGAAACATATGCAGAACAATTTAACAGGATTTATCTTCAGCTCTCAACTAAACTTATATTTTACTTCTATAAAGGTCAGATTAAAATAAAAGGATGCATGTACATTATTATGCTATACGTGAAATTATTACGGAATGACAACTTTGTCTTTTATCTATGCTTTTAAAAATAAAATATGTTTTATTTAAGAATAAATATGTGACTTATAAAGGATTAATTAATTACTACTATTTATAGAATGTGTGTATGCTTAAGTCAGATTGAAGGATCTTAATATTATATATTTCTGTTCTCTTCAATGTATGTATATTTCTTAAGGAATTGCAAATTTTATATGAACAATTAATTTGCAATGACTAAAATTAATTATGTGTATGCTAGCTTACAAATTATAGGAAAAACAAATGCTCTCCAGGAAATCTGTTAAAAGCTATTGCTCAGTTAAAAATTACTACAGAATGAATTGAATAATTATTATAGTACAAATACAGCTGAAACTATCTTTTCATATTATTGTCATTATAAAAATTTATTACTTATGTGCTATATAAGTAAACTTTATTAGCTTTTGCTAAGAACATTGGAGATTACTAAATTAAGTTTGAATTATAACTGTTTTGGTCCTACAAGAATTTCTTTTTTATGTTTCATATTCCTATTAAACACCACTCATTTTGGAATTTATCTCCGTATCGTTCAGTAAACTTGGAAAAGGAACTTTGCAAGTGAACTTTTTTTTTAGTTTAAAAGAAGAATGACTTTTATTTGTTTTCTTATATTTATTGTTAATGGTATATATCATAGATAGTTAGACAGATTTATTGTTATATTTTGCTTATATAGTTATGCTATTTTTTTGAACTTCTAGAACATCACGGAGGAGCGTATTCGCAAATTGTGAATATGCTGGTAAAATATTATTGCTTAAGTAAGATTTTTTTTCTTTTACAAAGATGAAATATATATATTTTTGGGTATATTGTTAAGGAGAGGTGTTTAGTTTATTATACGTATTTTTCTCTATCTCAAAGTGAGAATTTTGGCTTTCAAAGTAGCGAGTATATGAAAGAAATATTGTATCAGAGATAGCAAAGAAACCTCATCCATAATAATTATTACTATTTAAATTTGAAACAATTGAAAGTCTAATTTAAGCTAAAAGTTTATATTTTAACCTATCAATTATTTATCGTAATCTTTGCATATTATATAACTTAGAATTGTTTTTCATACTCTTATCTATGCATATGTGTGTCTATTTTGTGAGATTATTTTATTTACTTAGTAAACATTCGGTTTCATAATGATTTTCCAATATGAATTTCAGATATTGTTGTATTCTAAAAGAATTGAAGCGATGAGTGATTTATCTGTATGTATTTATCTACCAGGATATAGTGTTAGATATGTAGAGGAGCTGTTGGGAAGGAAATTATTCTTGATACGTTCTATGTTTGTAGGGATAAGAAACCCTTTCATATATTTTAATTATTTTGCCATGAATAGAGTCTATTAGATTGTATACGTACATATTATCAAGGGATATTTATGAAGTTAAGTGATGTTTCCTTATTGTCCTGGTGTTAAGACAAGTTTCACACCAATAGTGTATTTCAGATTTAAATAAGTTGTTGAAGTATTAGTTATAGAGTTTATTTGCTCCTCATGTGCTTGAATTCCTCTTGAACATTTAATTTGTACTATAATAAAAATATAGCTCTGTGTAATTCAGTCAGTGGTTGGATAAATAGTTAAATTAAATTCTTTATTGGATATTAGAGTAGATATAGTGTCCTATTTTGTTGGCTGGTCTATGACATTGTCCGAAATAAAACACTTGTCAAATAATTCCTAAATAAATTGACGAAAGATTTTCTTTTATTATTGAATAGGATGGGACACACACGTGTAATGGAAATAATATCACATATATAAAGGTATAAGACTGTTAAGCTTAAAATAGGAAATAAATGTTTTAAAACATATCATGTTAGTTTGACACACATTAGAGATCATCAAAATCATCAGAATGAGTATAATTATATTTCTATGTGAGAAAATTATAGTTATTTAAAGTGATCATCTAATTAAGTTATGTAAAGCTGCTCTCTTGATAGCCAAATGTATTAATTTGTTTTATTCCAACAATTGATAATGTATCCTCTCAAAAGCATATATTGTGCCCATAATATAATAGATTATTTATTCAGTGTTGCATATTAAATGTTTAGGTAGTTCTGATATTTAAAGTCAGAATATTAAGACCTTATTTGTTTGTTAATTTGCATTCATAAGTGTGTAGCTAATAAGTGATGTAACCTGTAAGGGGGATAATCCCAAACTTGTGTTTATGGATTTAGGTGTAAATTTAAAGATTGGGACAAATAATCTTATTGTGAACCGATTACATTTAATTAAATCTTAAGTATAAATAAATGATTTATTTATTTATTAAATGTCTTGAGTTATTTTTATGTGCATTCATATTCTAGTTTTCACATCTCCACATCTCATACATCTATTACAAAATAAGTATATTGTTTATAACTCTGATAATAAATATGCTGAAATCTGATAATATTGTTTCCTTGATCCAAACATTGATGAACTATTTTACCACTTGATGAATTTATAAAAAGGTTGCCTAGTTAGTGTATTATTTACATGATGATGTGAGATTAAAAGATACCCTATTCCTTTATTATCTAATTGCTAGCACAGTAAAACATTATGTATCTTATTCCATTATACTTTTATTATAATTTAGAGTTCTAAATTACTGGCTAATATAGTTTATTTGGTCTAATTGTGTTGTAGATTCCCTGAGATCTGATTTTAGATTCCTAGATTAACATTTTAATTATTCAAATTATGGTGTGTGAAATAATATAATTATTTCATCTTATGCTTTCCTATTCCATCAAAGTTGTGTTGAGCTAATATGAAGTATATTTAGATGATGGAAGAGCATCAAACTGAAGGTATATTTTAGTAGTTGAACAAATAAACCCTGCTGGCCTTTATCCTTGGGTTAATTCATAAATAAGGCCTATATTTTATCCAATGGCTTATAGTATTTCTTCATTTATTTATATTCTAGACTTTATGAACTCTCTGTAACCTCCCACTGAGAGTATCAATTGTAAATTAGATAAAGTGTTCTATTCATTAATAGAATTGGTGTCCTGGGCATTTGTTCATATGATGTATAAGAGCAGTATTGTGTGAGTGGGTTACATTTAGTCTATTACTGTGGACATATAAGGGTGGGTTTGAAATGGATTATAAGCCACCCTTATAACTCTCCTATCCTTACAGAATTAAAATTTTATGGTCTTAATAAAATTGTAATTTTTAACTTTGTGTACATGCATATTTTGTGTTGGATCATTCAAGTTTTTTTACTCTTTCTTTCTTCTTTTAAAAGAGGGTTATAACATCAAACATACTTTGAACTCTTTACACTCTCTCACTTTATCTTTGCCTCATGGTAAAGTGAGATTTACATATGGGTGTCTTTGATTTTTTATTATGATGATGGTTGCATAGCATGAACCCAACCAGTGATGTGCTTCTGTTATAGAATGCACATAGTCAACTTGTTAGCCTTAATCCTGCTTCTTCTGGGGCTTTCTCAATTTTTAAGGACTAATTAAACATTGGAATATTCATCACTTTGTATGGATCAGCTTCTAAGTCTCAGTTGTCTCTAAAGTATTCCAGTAATTGCTTTTGCTATTACCTGGGCATACTCTCATCATATATTAATGAACTGATTTTTTATGTTATCTAACCTTTTTTCTATTTGCAAATTTCAAACAAAAATCACACATCATTTAATTTACCTATCAATTCAGTATAACATCTCTGTGGTCACTCTAATTGACCAAGATGTGATTTTAGGATGTGGGTGTTATATATCCTTTTTACTTCCTCTGCTATCTCTATCCAAAATGCATTTGAACCTGATTGTCTTAAGATAGTAAATGGTTACATATACTTTTGATAAAACTTCTGATATTTGCTCTCTAGTGGTTTACTAATATAGGGTGTCTTGATCAATACATTGTTCCCTATTTTAACATTGTGAGTACTCCCTTTCTTGTTTTTGTTCATCTTCTCATATAATATACTCCAATTGAAAAGCTAAATGGATTGCATATTTATATACATCACTTTTTTCCTCTTATATAACAGTATATATGGGCCCAATCCTCTTGTTCCTTTGTGTTGGGTTCAGTTTTGTGTCCCAGGTCAACATTGTGGAGGTCCATCCCTACATTGGCTTATTAAGCATCTACCAACATGATTCAACAATTTCCTTTATTTGAATTGCCTTCTCAATGACTTTCTACATTGGCCATGGAGAAATTTCAAATGCCCTAATATATTTTTTTAAAAGTTAAGTCCACTGACTTCATCCATGCCCTCAAAATTTGTCTTTCTATATTGACAATTCTCTCTTGTGGTAGCTATTTGAGCTAGTAGTGTTCCATTCTGATGGCATTGCACAGTTTATCAGCATTGTGCTTAGAGAAAATTTTCACTCTGCTTTGAAGGTAAATATGAATGTGCCAGGATGATTTCAAATACCCATCCAATTCATGCACTCTCTTCCATGTACTTTTTCATGATGCCTTAAGAATATGGAGTCATCTTAACTCTCATGGGTTCACTATTCAAGTCATGGTTAATCAGAAAATCCTGTGAGCTAAATCTCATGGACATTCAGGAGTATCATTTGAATGTAAGACTCTTAACTCCTGAGATTCAGAATCTTATTTAAATTCTACATTATCCATATGTAGGTTTATAGAGTGGTCTGAACTCCCTATCTGACTTTGTGGACTGCATTGGTTCTTTGTCAATATTGCTAACATCTTTGTATGCTGAAGACTTTTTACTTCACCCATTTCTATCTCTTCTGGGTTTTTAGATTAGGTTCAATGGCTTCAGAAATGGTGTGATGATTTCCTAAGCCATCACTCTGCATGTGATTGTGTGGTGTACTTCAGTGAATTTAATGTTGTTGTTCATATCATTCTGTTTTTCTTAACTGTTATTTTGGGTCCTAGAGTCAACCTTGGCTCATTACACTTCAATAGTCAGTGTCTTCGCACACAGCTGAGACTCGATTACTGCCAGATTTCAGATTAGTATCTCATCTGTTCTGTCCACTTTATCTCACATTTCAGTGGCACTTTACATCAGCTTCTCCATAGTAGCTTTATCTACAACTTAGTTTATCTCTACTGAGGTTATTTTATTCTCAAGTCATTTGAATTGGTGTCTAAGGCTTCATTATGCAACTCTTACTCAAGGCTCTGGGTTGTAGAGAGTTTATTCATCCTAGCATGGGCCTCCTGAAATTCTCTCCAGACTCTGTCTTGTATCTTCTCCTGTTCAGTACATATCTCTTCTCTAATGGCCTCCTGGTTCTTTTATATTCATTACATTTGCTATTCAGTTGTCCAATGATGCTTAATTTGAACTCTTCTTATCACTATTGGCATCTTAAGTCTTTCTCTTCCATGACATTCCTTGGGTTACCAAGTGTTAGCTTCATCACCAAAGTTGTCTCTTTGCATGCTATTCAAATTTGTCAATGTTCCACCTCAGCAGAAAACCTAGTTTCAGTATCCATCACTTCTTCCTTTATATCCACCCTAATACTATCTACATTTCCTCTTAGGATTTCTTCTAGATTCATCATTTTATTACCCATTTCACTTTTCAATCATTCAGCTTTGACTCTATGTTACTAGTATTACTGTTCATATCTTTTTTCATACTGATTATATTTGCTCTCAATTGTGCTTCCATATTACTGTTCATTTGGTTCATTTTTGCTTCTATGCCATTCATGATCATTTGGATGTTCATGCTAGGGTCATTTCTCCTTTTACAATCTGTACCATTCTAGTTTTGGGTACCTGATTCATTTCCTCACTAAGTGTTCCTGGTTCTCTAAGTAATGATTGATCTACAGCCTCTGCCTGTGGAGAATGAAGAATGTCAGTGATAGACCACTCTGGGTGCTCAGACCTGTAAAGGTCCTTCCCCAACATTATTAGCATCATCTTCCATCTCACTATCACTTCATTATTTGATTCTTCAGCATGACTCATTTTTTATCAGATAGTTATCTTCCCTTCTAAGTATTGTAAAAGAAAAATTATTTTTCAATAGTTAATTATAGTCACTTTTCTCCTTTTAAATATTAATACACATATATATGTCATAGGATTTACTGCTGTCTCCTTACCATTTAATGTTTACTTAACTCACTCCTGTTTTACATTTTTGTTGATATAGATGTTTTTAATGCCTACTTTTTTAGCCTATATTTTATATGCCTATCTAGTCTATTTTCATTTGATTTTATTATTCAATTAATTATTCATGATCTCTTTTTATCATCTCCTACTTATCAACTATATATATTTGATGTTTCATTAGATGTATCACCCTTTATGGCTGGTGTATCAATCTGTTGCTACTCCCATAAATTCGTCAAGCTTGTAGATATGTAAAGTTTAAGAGAAGAGCAAATTCAAACAAAAAAGGATTTTTTTGACATACCAGTCCATTGGTTGGACCTCCTAACAACTATGATGTAACATTCCAGATCTACTATTTTAAGCCCCTAAGTTGGTGGTGCCAAGATGTAATGGTCCAGTTCTACATGAGAAGAGGACAAGCACATCTAATTATGGTCAGACCTAGGGTCTTCTAATAGGATGCTGTGAATGACATGATGAAGTAACTAACCAATCATTATATCCACCTCCAATGGGATAGCCCTTGGTTTATTCATTAAATCTAGATACAATTCAGGCTAGTTCATCCATACCTTAATGAGAATATTACCTTTAGCTCTCATCAGGAATGAATTTACTATATGTAGCAACTCAGTTTTCATGACTTAAGATATATCCCACCCTATTGTGATGTTGTTTATGTATTATAATAATCTGCATGTGTGTGAATATATATATATACCAGTGGCCAATTTGATTTAATAATCTGCATGTGTGTGAATATATATATATACCAGTGGCCAATTTGATTTAAAACATGTTAACAAATTTTATTAATAAAAGATAAATATTGAAATTCTATTCACATAGCAAAAGATGTGCTTATATATGTATCATATGCATATCTACCATTTCAATAACTAAATTATTCATTGTACCAACCCATGACCCTGATATATATGCATTAAGACTCCCTATTTATAGAGTTAGCAAGATTGGCCAAACAAAAGTAAAATAAAAGAAAAAATATTATTTTGCCATCATAATGATCATGAAGCTAACTAACTATTTACAAGATTTTATTATAATATGTCAAATAGCTCCATGATTCAATTTCTGTGAGAGACATTTTCTTTGGGAGCCCTCTAACTATGTTCAAGTTCCTATTGTTGATAGAAAAGAGACATTCTTTCAAGAGCATTAATCATTTACAATGAATAACTAAATCTAACAATTGTTAGTTTTAACATAAACAAATAACATAAATTTTGTCCTGTCCTAGTGAGTGCAAATTAATATGGAAGAGCATCAACACTTTTTACCTTATTCCATATTATTATATGATGATGATGATTAAAAGTCAAGTCACTATGAAGGGAATCAACCTAAATTTTATTTACAAACAAAAAAAAAACTTTTTCTAACTTAATAAACCTTCACCCCACATTACATTACCTGATTGCAAACACACTGAAACTTCCAAGTATTAGTATAATGAAAGTAGAATAGTATAATGAAAGTAGAATTTTTACAAAGGCATAAAGTAAAATTAAGAAAAAAGAAATATTACATGATAATTTTGATTTTGTCCAAATCTTCCTGATTAGAGTTTATAATTTAAACAACAATGTCTTTATGGATGAAGTCAATTCTGATGACTCCTCCATTGTTCTCCAGATTCTCCAGTAATGCAAAGGATGGGGTCATTTTTATAACATCACTCTCTTTTTCGGATCCATTAAGATACTTCAGATTAGGCATTATTCATACAAGTGAGCTGCAGCATCATGCTCTCTGGCAATTAAGATAGCCTCCAGTGCTATGACACATCTATCTAGCCAATACCATTACTTGTTAATTAAAAAAAGATTTAAATTTTCTTCAGTTTATAATTGGTATTGAGTGAATTTGTATGAAGAAAAGTTTTATTTCATCACTTATCAGTATGTTCTGGCTATATAATGTTTTTTTTTTTGATTGTCCAAATTTCTGTCTTTGATTGTCACTACAGAATTAATTTAATCCCTGATTACACTGCTGAAGTTTATTGATTTTTACCATTTCAAACATTGATAACAATCTGTTTCAATTTTCAGTACTTTAAAATCCTATGCATAATAAATAATATCTTCAAACACTTCATCCATTTTATTGATGTTCGATATTAAACTATTTGCTGTTTGCCATCATTGTTACAACACTTGATAAAATGTGAAAGAGAATGGAAATGACTTGGGTTTGATTTATACTCAACCACATTTTTATTGTCTAGCAAACTCACATTTTCAACTTCCTTTTCTATTGCTATTGATGCCTATTGTTGTGCAAATGATTGGTTGTTGATATTATGTAACAAGACTATGTAATACATTTACATAGTAAAATTCTATTCTTACTTTTCAACACTTGGTTGCTTAGATACTGATATGACCTCAGGATACCACCACATCAGTTCTATTATGACATCTACATATTAATAAACAAGACATAATTGGTATATATAAGAACTTTCTCAGATTAAGCTTTTCTTTTTCATTAAAAAGGAGCATTTATTTTATTTCAACATTATCATGGTTTGGTGCTTATTAAACAAACTGCAGGTGTGTGTGTGTATTTATATGTATGTTTGCACATAAAATTAAATATTAGATATGTAGCCCATTATTTCAGCTTATGTTTTTTATATGGGTTGAGTTTACTACTGTGCACATCTAAGGGTGGGTTTGAAATGGATTATAATTCACGCTTACAATAGGAACCAATCATCAATTAGTAAGATATAAGATATGTGTTTCTATAAAACTATAAAAATAAAAATTATTAAGACAACCAATTCTTAACCTTCAAAAACATTTTCAATAATTTTTAATTACAACTTGTAAATCATTTTAAAATATTAATAGACTCTGAAGCTCATTTAGAAATGAATGAAATAAATAGGAAGATAACACTATTAAGAACTGTAACAAAGATAGCTTGTATAAAAGCAACAATTTTGCTGTAAATTTTGCACTGAGATAAAAAAATGTATTATGAAAAGGAAAAAAGCTACAGAAGAGAATAAAAATCTCAAAAATATAAAACATCATGTAGGTATTTAAAAAAAAAGTTATTTCTGCAAAAAGAGAGCAACTGAAACTATTACTAAAAGGAGAGAGAATAATATTTGGAAATATTTGTGAATTTTATAGTAATAAAAAACAGCAAAACAAAGCACTTCCTACACTTATTATATTTTTTTAACTGCCCAGCACTTTAAATGAAGTAATGAGATATATAATTAAATCTATGAAGATGCGAAAGGCTCCAGGAAACAATGGAATTATAATCAATATTTTTAAAATAACAGGTGAAAAAATAAAATTGTTGACAAATTATTTAGCAAATTTTAAGTGATAAAGATGTATTTGGTTAATTGGAGGAACGTGGTAGTAATATTAATATTCAAGAAAAGTCATTCAGAAGATATTACTAATTATAGTCTTATCAGTTTTTAATCAGTTTTATACAAAATATTTATTAAGATAATTGCAATTTGTCTAAAACAGATTTTGTACTTTAACTAACCAAAAGTACAAGCAGGATTTAAAAGTTGTTTTTGCATAGTGGATCACTTTCACGTTCTGAAATCAGATAGAAATAATCAATAAATATGAGTTGCCATTATACTTTGGATTTGTAGATTGTGAAACAGCATTTGATTTTATATGCATTTTTGTGGGTGATTAAAGCATTAAATCATGAAGGTATAAATTCTTGAAATCATATTCTGAAAAATATTTACAAAACGGCAACAGTAGTGATTATATTACATAGTAATATTAAAAAGATTGACATTGATAAGAGTGAATGACTGATTAATTTATCTTTAAAACTTTTTAGTAGATTTACAAGGAATATTTTTGTGGATTAAAATAAGAAATTGGAGAATAAAGGTAGATGGAGATTATTTATTTAGATTTTGCAGATGATGTAATTGTTTTGCAAATAATGTTTGAGTATCAGGATGTTTTGCAAGATTACATATAAAAAATAAATGCTAAAAGGGACTAAAGTAATTCCCATTGGATTTATGAGGAAAAAAAAGATTGATATTAATGAATTAAAAATTAACAATTAAAAATATCTTGGTTAGAATATAATACAGATGGAAACATAATTGATACAATTAATCAGAATTAAAGTTGGATAGGGAGTTTTAGGATAAATAATTTAATATTAAAATGGGATATTCCTAGGAATTGAAAAGAAAGTTTTTAATAGATATGTTTATCAATTCTTACTTATGGATTTAATATTTGTACGCTTAAAAAAAAAGTAAATTATAGATTTCAAACCACTCAATGAAGAATAAGAAGATGCATGTTAGAAGTAACAAGAAAAGATTGAAAGTTAAATACTCAAATGAAAGAACAAACAGGAATTATTGGTATCAGTGAAAGTATTGAGACCAAAATGGGAGTTAGACTGTATATATTAAAGGAAGAAATAAAAATACATGATTAGCTGAAGTCTTAAACTGGATCCTAAGAGATTTAAAAGACTTAGAAAAAACCCACATATGTGATAGATGGATAAAATAAGGTTTTCTGGTGTGATATAGAAAAAAGAGAATAGTATCAGAGAGACTTCCATCCTAATATGGTTAATAATAATTAATAATGATAATAAGGATCATGAAGTAGTTTGTTTTGACTGGAGTAAGATTTATTTAAACAAAATATTTCTAAATAAATTTAAAAAATTAGTCATATCTGTCGACCATATTTTAATCACCTTATCATATGCATTTTACATATGCTATATATTGAAAATCCTGTAAAAGATAATCTTATTTAGATAAAAAAATTAAGAGAGAACTATCTGAAAGAATTACATTTTCTTAAAATATGAGATATAATAGGAGTGTGTTCTAATGTAAGCTAATTACATGTGTATGGTTTAGAAAAAATGTAATTTGCAATATTTTGTTTTAATTTAATCAATAAAAAAATAGAGTCATATGACTCCACTTTTTTTTAAGTTTGTAGAAATAAACAATAAGCTTTGCTAATTGCTCAACATGCTTGGAAATAAATGCTTAGCAAAAGAAAGCATTTAAAATACTTGCTATCTGAAAACCACTCCCCTGACCAATGGTTTTATGCTTTTGGCACTCCTCAGAGAGGTGCTAGGATAGCTTCAGACACTAGATCTAAAAACACCAACCCAAAGCCAGAATTTATCCAAGAGTTGACTATTGAATAGAAAATCTGAAGTTTTCAGAAACCTAAATGTCTTCAAACCCAGCTATCTAACTCAAATAGGCTATATGGGGGGTGAAAGATCTTCAGCCATGGGGTGTCTGAAAACTTCAGATTTTCTACTCAATAGTCAATTCTTGGATAAATGCTGGCTTTGGGTTAGTCATTTTAGATCTAGTATCTAAAGCTATCCTAGTGCCTCTCTGAGGAGTGCTAAAAGTATGAAACCATTGGTCAGGGGATGGGATGGTGCTTTTCATTTCAAGATATTTTAAATGCTTTATCTTGCTAAGCATTTATCTCTAAGCTTGTTGAGCAATTAGCAAAGCTCTTTGTTTATTTCTACAAGCTTAAAAAAAAGTGAGTTATGTGATATATGACTCTATTTTTTATTTTTTTATTGACTATTTCTAGTCTTTGCTTTTAGTCTTAGGCAATATTATATTATTAAGATTTTTAATATATGATTTGGCTGAAGATCTCTTAGCCCCACATAGCTATTCGAGTTAGATAGCTGGGTTTGAAGACATTTAGGTGCCTAAAAACTTCAGATTTTCTACTCAATAGTCAACTCTTAGGTAAATGCTGGCTTTGGGTTAGTGTTTTTAGATCTAGTGTCTGAAGCTATTCTAGCACTTCTATGAGGAGTGCCAAAAACATGAAACCATTGGTCAGGGGATGGGTGTGATTTTCAGATAGAGATATTTGAAATGCTTTCTCTTGCTAAACATTTACCTCAAACCTTGTTGAGCAATTAGCAAAGCTCTTTGTTTTTTGTTTTTATTTATTTGTTATTTAAAAATTTACAGCAATATATTTAAAATTAAAAAAAGTGTTGAGAATTAAGGATTTGATATGTTAAAGAATCAAGATTTTAAAAAAAAAAGATTTTTGAAGTATATAATTGAAATTAATCGCATAATATTAAAAGGAGTAATTTGAATATCTTGTCTACTTTATATATATATATATATATATATATATATATATATATATATATTGTTTATGTCAAAGCATGGAGCAAGAAGCAAAGCCAACTAGGAAGCAAACCCAGACCAGCTGCCTGGAAGGCAGCTATGCTAACCACTACGCCACCATTGCTTAACTACTTTATATTTTGTTATTAAGTTGGATGATTATTCCTATTTTTTTAAATAAAGCAAAAATTGTACATAAAAACTGCATAAATAAATATACAGCAGATAAAATTATTCAGATACATGACAGTTCTGTATTCTACTCTGACTTAATAAATATTATTAGAAGTTGTATGAATGTATTTTGTATTTTTGCCCAGAAGCATTTAGAATAAATAAAAAGTAGAATTCTCAAATCTAGAATTTTACTTCATGCCTTGCTATAGAATGTAATTGAGTTTGTCATCTCTGTGTTTTCACCATTGGTGTACTATGTGTGGTTTAGCACAATAGTATTTAGGAGTGAATTTACAGCTAAGAGTTCCAAGATAATTTTTCATAAGAGTAAAGTAAAATAAAAATCTCTATTAATCTGAGATAAACTGTAAAATGCTCAATTAAAGTAGTTGAATTTTACATAGGTTTCTGAACAATAATTATCTTAATAATAATAAAAATCTATTGGTTTGATCTTATATCTACATATTCCAGTTTATTTATATAAAAATTGCACTTGAAATAGTCATAAAAATATACTTTATATTTTGACGACCACGTATATGTCGTCGACACACACACACATATTTATTAATAACATTAGATAAATTCACTAACAAGAAGTAATAAAGGTGAAATAAAGTAGCTAGGGAAAATTAAAATTCTAATGTCAAAATTTACTGTGGATTTGTAATAGTAAGAGAAGGGGAGGGGGTGCATAAAGAAATGCGTCTCTTTCTCTCTTGTAAGTCAAATGCTAGAAAGTTATTTTGCTTATTGTGGGAGAGGGGAAAAGGAAGCATAAAGAAATGCATGTCTTCTCTCTCATTAAAAAAAAAAAACTATATAATAACAAATTAAAATAAAATGTAAAAAAAAATGTGAAAAAAAAAATGAATGAATTGTAAATTTAAATAAAATGTAATATGTGATATATAAAAGGAAAAACAATATGGCCGTAGGTGTGAAAGTCTGTTGGACAAATTAAATTCCATGACAAAAAAATGTTATCAACGGAAGATCTTTGCCTGATCTGTTAAATTAATTGGGACTTAGATTACGGCCACTAATTAAACAAAGAAACAGAATGATAAGAATTGATTGGAAATCTAAGTCTTAATTAAAAATTTTTAAAAACAATGAACAAAAGAATGAGATTAAAAAAATGACAGTTTTTGTCTGGGATTGCTAGTAGAGACTTTAGAGAAGCAACAGCTAAAAGAAAATGGAAGAAGTGTGTGGCTAGTGGCGTTAAAGGGACGTGGGTTCGGATTCAAGCCGTCTCATCACTGACTCACAATGTAAGATCTTTGCCTGACCTGCTAGAGGGACCGCCACTTCTGTAGCTGTCAATTGAAACTCAACCTAAAGAATCAACCAGCAAACTGGATGAAAATAGCCCCACAAACTGAGGAAGTTAATGGAGAACCTAAGGAATCAACAAGCAAAACTGGAACGAAAATAACCCCACAAACTGAGGAGGTTAATCAAGAGCGCTCAGAAGAAATACCCATGGGACAATTACAACAAAGCCTAGGTAAAAGCATGCATGCATTTTAATCTGTTTACTATTCATAACTAAATATGCAATTAATAATTCGATAAAATAGAACTCTGTCTACAGGACTTTAAGAACTTTAATATTTGATCTGTTTTCATATGTTATTATAACCATATATTTATAAGTGTGTTTTTTTGTTATTATTATTATAATGTATTTTTTTTATATCAAGTGTGAGTATTAGTATTAAACATATTTATCATTAAATCTCATGTCCTTGCTTTATTCTCCTATCACCAAGCTACGACAGGAAGGAAACTGTAATTAGTAATTAAAGGGTAATGCTGATTTTTTTTAAAGGTATTCATGTGCTGCTTGTTCGTGCGAATTCCCAATTATATAAAAATAAATAGCAAGCACTGGACATTCGTTATATTTCTTTGAAATAGTTTGCTCTGTTCAGCAGCCGAGAGTTCTTGGCTGGGAAAAATAACGCCAAGATAATATGTATGCATTGCCTTGGGGTTCAGTCAAGGGTATAGATATGAAGTTAAATTTGTATCTGTATTAGCTCTCTGCTTGTATTGTAATGGCAATGGTTAAATAAATAAACAATCCATTACAGTTGGAAGCTAAGCTGGCATATTTCGGTTAGCAAAACTGTTAGTAAACAAATAAGAATAAGTAAAGTTGTAAAAAATAAATGTATAATAAATAAATAAATGAAAGGAAGAATCAAAGTTGTGAAAAAAATAAAGTATAATAAATAAGTCTAAAATATAATTGAAAGTATTAAAGATTTAAGTCAAATCAAGCAACCATCCAAATAACCATTTCTGTTATAATTGGGGGCCAGTCCGGGATATTTTCACGTTTACAAATTCAGCCCATTTGAATATAACAAAATTAATAGTTGATGCAATAATTAATAAACAAATCAAAAAATAGCTTGGTGGTAGACAAAGCAAGAAATAAAATAAATATTAGAGGGTAAAGGGAGAGAAAGAGAACGTAATATAATTTGGGAAGTTAGGTTGTAAATTGGAGACAGTTGTGGAGGGGTCTTGAAGGCAGGCGTGGGTGAGTGATGATTAGTGAGTGAGACAGGGAGAGCCGAACAAATGTACCTAGTGTCAGTGAAATATAAAGTTAGTAAAGTAATATAATCCTATAAGGATAAGGTTAGATAGTAAAGCTGTAGAATAAAATATAAGTGATTAATTAGTGTGTGTGTGTGTTAAATAAATTTGATGCACACCAGATCAAAAATAAAAATGGACGCTCTAGGGGGCGAAATAGGAAAAACCTCCGAAGAACTAATGGAACCATCTGGAGAAATAGCTAGTGACGGAGATATAGAAATTAGAAAGGGAATGGAGACAGTGGTTGATGATAAAATTAAAATAGAAAGCTATAATATAATGGATATGTTCATGAAATTAATGGAAGGCCAGCAAAGGTTGTTTATGGAAATGAGGGAAATAGGTGAAAGAAATAGTAGGAAGATAGAAGAGTTGGACGAACGACTAAGTAAGAATTTTAACCAAAAATTCGAAGAAGTAAATGATGAGATGGAGTATGTGAAGGGTAAGATGGAAACGTTAGGCCAAGAAGTGGAAAATTTGAAAACGGAACAAGATGAGAAATTAGAGACTATAGCGAATGAAACTGAGAAAATCATAGAGAATATGAGAATAGGCATCAATCAGTTAGCAGGAACAGTTGAGAAGATAGAAGTAAAGGTAGGGGAAAGGGAGAATATGACAAGTAGCCAAGACTAATAATAAAGAGCAGAGAGGTGTGAGCGAATGCATGTATGTGGAAATAACCCTGTGAGTCCTGTTACAGTGAACCAATTTTTAAAAATTCAAGTCTTCTCTGGTTACGTTGGGGAAAGCCCAATGGAGCATCTTGGCAGCCTAGAGAGGTATTTCGCAGTAATCCGGCTGAGTGCCGAGTTGCTGAATGCGTTTGACAGCACTAGGCCTAATTACAAGGAAGAGGATCGGGGATTTAAACCCCAGCCCAACAATTCGCACATTGGGAGAATGCAATACAATCCTCATCATGATTATTGGGAAGGAAGACAGGCATTTCCTGATAGATCAGAAAGGGCTGAAATGTCCGAACAGACCGGAAGAAGTTCAGACTTCAATTATCCATATGAGCAAGCCATCCCTAAAGGACATCGAAACAGTGTTCCAGGTCCCAGCACAAGTGGATATAAATATAGTAGGAAAAATGATAAGAAACCTCCAGACAAAAACTAAGCCGAAAGGAAATAAACGGACGGATATGTCAGTTCGATGAAACGGATAATGTCTTGGAATCATGGAAAATAAAATTGTTTTTTTTTTAACATATGACAGGTGGGGCAAATCGTCTCATGACAAATAATTAAAGTCACTATAATAGACAACAACAAAAAAAAGGTAGTGTTCATGGAGTGAAATCAATGATAGACTTAATCCGTGTTTACGTGCAGTCAAGCACAGCAAGACAAATGCAAATAAAAGTAACAAATAAATAGAAGTAAAAATAAGATAAGAATCTTTTAGGCTCATTAAAGAGCCAGTTAATAATTAATAAAATAAATAAATGAATAATAGTGATAATGTGTAAATGACAGATATCACTAGTAGGTGTATGAGGTTGCAGATTGAGGCATATATATGTGTGTGTATGCATTATGTTTGGGTCGTATTTTGAGCTTGATTCAGCCATCTCTTTGCACTTTAGATTCTCATGGCTCTCAGTGGTTAAACTTTTAAATGAAGCACCAGTAAGAATCCTGGACTCATTGGATAATAAGAATTAGTGTCTCAATATAATAAGAATTAGTGTCTCAAAATAAATAAATGAAGAAATAAGAATTAGTGCCTCGAATAAAATAAATAAAGAATAAAAATTTGTTGTTTGCGCAAGATGAACAGGCAGTAGAAATATCCTGCTGTTTACACGCTTTAAACCTTTTATGTTTTGATAGAGTTAAGTTATGCCATGATTTTGTATGCATAGAGATTAAATTGGTTGATCAGCCAAAATCGATCGGAAAGAATTGTCTAGTTTTACCTAGCTGTCTCTCTGCAGTCATCCTCATCATCTTCGTCACTCATCATGATAGAGTGGGAAAAGTCCGTAATAAAAGCAGAAGTAAGAGTTGAAAGCAAAGAATTAAAATAAGCTCTCATCTCAGACTAGATTCGACCCGATTTTAATTCTCAAAAGCGGGCGGAGTGTAATGTGATGACCACGTAATGTCGTCGACACACATACATATTTATTAATAACATTAGATAAATTCACTAACAAGAAGGAATAAAGGTGAAATAAAGTAGCTATTAAATTTTAAAAATTTAAGGAAGGAAAAGGGAAAATTGAAATTCTAATGTCAAAATTTACTGTGGATTTGTAATAGTAAGAGAAGGGGAGGGGGTGCATAAAGAAATGTGTCTCTTTCTCTCTTGTAAGTCAAATGCTAGAAAGTTATTTTGCTTATTGTGGGAGAGGGGGAAATGAAGCATAAAGAAATGCGTGTCTTCTCTCTCATTAAAAAAAAAACTATATAATAAATTAAAATAAAATGTAAAAAACAAATGTGAAAAAAAAAATGAATGAATTGTAAATTTAAATAAAATGTAATATGTGATATATAAAAGGAAAAACAATATGGCCGTAGGTGTGAAAGTCTGTTGGACAAATTAAATTCCATGGACAAAGAAATGTTATCAATGGAAGATCTTTGCCTGATCTGTTAAATTAATTGGGACTTACATTCCGGCCACTAATTAAATAAAGAAACATAATGATAAGAATTGGTTGGAAATCTAAGTCTTAATTAAAAATTTTTAAAAACAATGAACAAAAGAATGAGATTAAGAAAATGACAATTTTTGTCTGGGATTGCTAGTAGAGACTTTAGAGAAGCAACAGCTAAAAGAAAATGGAAGAAGTGCGTGGCTAGTGGCATTAGAGGGACATGGGTTCGGATTCAAGCCGTCTCATCACTGACTCACAATGTAAGATCTTTGCCTGACCTGCTAGAGGGACCGCTGCTTCTGTAGCTGTCAATTGAAACTCAACCTAAAGAATCAACCAGCAAACTGGATGAAAATAACCTCACAAACTGAGGAGGTTAATCAAGAGCGCTCAGAAGAAATACCCATGGGACAATTACAACAAAGCCTAGGTAAAAGCATGCATGCATTTTAATCTGTTTACTATTCATAACTAAATACACAATTAATAATTCGATAAAATAGAACTCTGTCTACAGGACTTTAAAAACTTTAATATTTGATCTGTTTTCATATGTTATTATAACCATGTATTTATAAGTGTGTTTTTTGTTATTATTATTATAATGTATTTTTTTTATATCAAGTGTGAGTATTAGTATTAAACATATTTATCATTAAATCTCGTGTCCTTGCTTTATTCTCCTATCATCAAGCTACGACAGGAAGGAAACTGTAATTAGTAATTAAAGGGTAATGCTGATTTTTTTAAAGGTATTCATGTGCTGCTTGTTCGTGCGAATTCCCAATTATATAAAAATAAATAGCAAGTGCTGGACATTCATTAAATTTCTTTGAAATAGTTTGCTCTGTTCAGCAGCCGAGAGTTCTTAGCTGGGAAAAATAACACCAAGATAATATGTATGTATTGCCTTGGGGTTCAGTCAAGGGTATAGATATGAAGTTAAATTTGTATCTGTATTAGCTCTCTGCTTGTATTGTAATGGCGATGGTTAAATAAATAAACAATCCATTACAGTTGGAAGCTAAGCCGGGATATTTCGGTTAGCAAAACTGTTAGTAAACAAATAAGAAATAAGAATAAGTAAAGTTGTAAAAAATAAATGTATAATAAATAAATAAATGAAAGGAAGAATCAAAGTTGTGAAAAAAATAAAGTATAATAAATAAGTCTAAAATATAATTGAAAGTATTAAAGATTTAAATCAAATCAAGCAACCATCCAAATAACCATTTCCGTTATAATATAGATATCTGCAAAATCTAAACCTATTATTATTATGTTGTTCTGTGTGTGTGTATTTTAAAAAAAAGATTTAAATATGGAAAAAAAAGAAACCAAGATTTGGAAAAATTTTATGTTACATTGAGGCTTAACTTGTCAGTTATATAAATATTGGTCAAGAAATGCATTTTTTAGTTTTTCGCAGTTTGGTGTGTTAAAGAAAAAAAACCGTAAACCTTCATCGCTCAGAAATTGATTAATTTGGAGAATAATACTAGCTCGTTTATTGTTTTTTTTTTTTTAAAAAAAAAAAGAACAAATGTAAACAAAAAATAAAATAATCTTTAAATATTTCATTTCAAGTCAAAACCCTATCCCCTCATAAAATAACAGTGAATGAAAAAGAAGTATTCAATTGTTGGTTGGTTATACTTAGATATCTATTCATTGACCAATTTAGATGGTTAATTGTATTAGCTATGAGTCGACCATCTTAGAAAATAATTAAACCTGTTGAAAAAAGCGTATTGGAATTTTAATCCAGGCTGATTTATTACACTACAAGGCCCTTGCAATTAAACACACAAAAAATGTAAGTACACATATGAACATTGTGAATGTAAAAAACTATCTAAAAATATTTTTACTTATATAAAAATATTTGAATATCTTAATTGTTTTTGGTTTAAAATAGTTTTTATTTTAATCAAAATGAACTTTAAAAAATTACTAACTCGCTTCACAATCTTTACTTTAAAAACATTTTTAAAAAACTTTTTTTTAAATTTGCTATTAAACAATTAATGGTTGCAAGTTTGTAAGTTAATGTTTTTACTGGGAGTTAATTAAATCAAGAGATTATAAGTTAGTTGAAAAAAATGTAGTGTAATTTTAATCTCATGTTTAACTTTTAACAGAAGTCTCAAATACTTCAAAATGACAGTCTCAAATACTTTAAAATGACAAATTGCTTAATAACTTAAAAACTCATATAGACAAAGTTTTAAATATACATGGGGCAATAGTCAATTAGTTAAATTTTTTTTAAAAAAAAACATTTTTCATTAATGATAATTATGTTTTTTTATCTTTAATTATCAAACAATCAAATATTTTTAAATAATAGAAAATATTTGCATTTTTAAATTATACACTAATTTCATTCATTTGCTCAGTTATACTATCTTAATTTTATATATAAATTATTTGTCTAAAGACAAATGGAGTAAATAGATATTAAAGTAGAATCAAGTAATAATATTTGATTCTCATCAATGATAGTTTGCAATTACTTGTGGTGACTCTTTAAACCCAATTTATGTTAGCATTTTATATTTAGAGACATAACATAAGATTTAATAAGTCATTCATTTATTTATTTAGGTGTGGATTTTTTAAGACAGTTTAGCTATTAACAAAATATTATAAAAGTATCTGCCGGTTTTTAACCAGGAAATAGATGCACTAGTGGCTCTATTATTTTTGTCAATACTGCCACTGTAGTAGTAGATTTTTCAATTTCCCTTCATTAATATTGTGGTTCATATTTTGTGTTTGTCCACATCTACACATGCTATTATCACATTAGATGAATACAATGATCATGAGTTGTTTTGAATATGTTGTATTTAGCTAACTTTATAGTGTGAGGATAATTGTTTGGAACTTTGTAAGAAGTTCATTTTTATTGAAAATTTTTTATTTGCATGACCTTGATTGAATATCCAGAAAGAGGATCTTGATTTAAAATGAGTCTTATTTGATAGTAGCAGCTTTTTATATATTTCCTATGAAGTAACATTATATCTATCAGTGAAATATGTGAAAAACAAAGCCACTGCAAAAAATAAACACAAGTGAGTACATGAGTAATATTTCTAATGTTAATATTTAATTGAGTATCCAAACATTTATTGGTAGCACTTTTTTTTCCAAACAAGAGCTGAATATTTACCCATAGAATTTTCTACTACTAAGGAAGTTGCCAAAAAACTGTCTGCATCATAAGTCCAAATCATGATAGTTAGCTTTCCAATGAAGTTATTCATAGAAATTATTTCAGATCTAACCTTTGAAAAATAAAAATATTAGCATACAATTCAAAACTACTCCAGAATACCATGAGATAGAATTGTGTTTCAGTTTAGTTTTGCAAAGGTTTCATTTAGATTACGAGATGTTTTACTGTTCTTTAGATGAAAAGCATACTGTTTTTTTTTCTTTGATTAAAAATAAGATTCCAGTTTTTGGAAAAAAAATTACAAACTTCTAATATTTATATTGAAAGATATTTTTATTACTGGAAAAACCAGTTTTGTGAAGTCAAAGAAATCAGCACATATGCAATATGTATCTGGAGGGTAATCAATCTAATAATAATAAAATTGCTGCTATAATATCAATATTTAAAACAGTAAAAATATATTTAATATTTATGCTTTGTTAATAACCATTCATAGTTTAATGTGAGTATTCTAACTTCAAAACAAAAACAAAGATAGATAAATAAAAACCAAATAAACAAAAATAAAGTTTGCAATATTACAGAAAATGAACAAAAGAAAATCAGAATTTGATTTGATGTATCTGTAATTAAAAGATTGAAGATGCTTATAAGAAAGCATAATCACATTGTTACAATAATTGTATAATTATTGGTCCTATACTAATCAAAATATTACATTATCATAAAAGAAAATAAATACAGAATAAAGCCAAACACAGAAAAGATAGTGTTTCAGAAACATTTTTTTTTAAAAATGCAAACAATGACGGAACACATTATATGTCAATTGTTTGAAGCAGACATTGCTGCATTAAATTAACCATATGTTAAATTTGGAAATTTAAATTTAAATTTTACAAGAATGATGTAAAAAGTATAAAAAATGTAAAACACATAAGGCATTAAATAGTATAAAAGTAATATACATATAGAATGTAATTGTTAATATATTAAAAAATCTTCAGAGACCTTTAGAAAAGTTCAGAAAGATGCCTAAAATCTTTGACAGATGGTATATATGCCATTATGGGGCAGTAAATCTACTAGTAGTAGTAATAAAAATTAGAAAAGTAATCAAGTTTTTTACCCAATTTTAAAAATTGATGTGATTTCTAGTTTCTCTCTCTTTTTTTTTTGTATTTATAAATAAATGTCATTACTTTCATTTTATAAAACCATGAAGAAGACCAATAAACTGGTTGAATTGGTTTTTTTTTCTTGGTTTTTTTTTCTTTTTAATTTTATTTGCCATTATCTAAATGGCAATTTAAAAAAGATATTTTAAATTTTTTATTTAGATTTGCTTTATTGAAAATTAACTCAGCAGATAAAATAATGTGTTTGTGTAAAGTATTTGTTCAGATTTTCTATGAAGGAAAAAAGAAAATTCAATCTGGTTATTGATATGAAACTTCTCTACATTAGTTTTTGACTTCATGAACTGATTTTAATAATATTCATTTATTCTCAAAATAAGTGAAAATACCCTTATATACTATTGATATATTGGATATATAAAATATTATTTACAAATATGATAATGATGTAGTAATGACTATAGATAGGGTATAATAAATTTTGTTTAATATAATAGTATAAATTTTAGAAATAATTAACATATAATCCCTTCTGTAATGTCATAAAAAGATATTTATAAAAAGTCACCATGAATATATAAATTTTATATAAGTCTAGAATCAATATTTATTGTGTAATATTTTAATCATGTTAGAAAGACAAACATATATTTTATAGATGAGTATTTATTCAAAAGCATCTTAGACATAAAATTATACAAAAACTTTAAGTTAATTTACTATTAAAATGATTCATTTTCTTTCAAAATGAAATTGAACAATAAATGCAACAGCTATACAATTAAAACTATTTGAAGGTTTCCCTGATGATATTTAGTTTGCAGATGATGAACTATTTTCATTATTAATTGAATTATTAATAGTTTTTTTAAATCACACTTTATTTTTATCATTCTAAATACATTCAGCTGTTAGCTATAACACACAAACTAGAGTAGAATCAATGTTCTGAGTAATATTTTTATCCTCTCTTCTTTACGTGTTGCTGCATGACAACTGACAAGTATGGGAATTGAATCAGTAAATTTAAATTCATAAATACTGAATTTAAAGTGATGCTCCAACTAATTAGGCTATTCTATCAAAGATAATATACCGAAATTTTATATATTTATTTATAAGAATTCTCTGATTTTTTTTTCTGATTTTTTTTTTTTGAAAAGTAAATAAAATTTCTACTGATTGTTGTCTTTGACTAAAAGGCTCAGTTGGTTACTGCATCATTTTAAATTCAGTATTTATGATTTTGAAGTTCAGCGATGGAGCTAGCAATAATTGAAGAAAAAGGAAGAATAATATTCAAAATATTTTATTCTGTACCAACCCATATATTACTACTATCAATTTAATATATATTTGAAGGTATAAATAAAATTTGAATTTTAATAATTCTAATAGATGAAGAAGTCCAACATATAATTATAAGTAAAAAAGAATCCTTAATTCTTGCTTCAAAATTGAAATGTAAATGTAAACTACATGGGATTCAGTGAATCCATAAATTTTATTTTACATTTATATTATTAAGATTTAGAATACCAATTATTGGAAAAAATTATTCACCATTTAACTCATCATATCTATTTTTTTTTAAATGCATGTTTCATCAATCTTTTTAGCTGCATGATAAATGCACGTTTTCAGCTGTATGATAAATAAATGGTTGCAAAAAGCATTGTAGCAAATATATTTCAGATATATGTTTATTTTAAGTTATTCATTGTAAAACATTTATGGTTTACTATTACTATCATTTAGGAGGTTATGATTTTTTTTACCATTTTAGGAAACAAGGTATTTCTTTATCTGTTAAAATGAAAACATTTGATGTATTTTTTTCTATCATGATTGCTATATGATTTTTTATTTTAAAACAAAGAAGTTTCTAATCTTTTAATAAATGTTTTAGCTATATTATCTAAAATAATTTTATGTAGAAACAATTTAATGTTTCCCCATTCTTACATCCTGTTCAGTATGTATATACTTTTTGTTTTGATGAAATTTTTAACTTTCATAAAAAAAATACATAGACTTTTGTAATAACTTTTTTATATTTATTATATCTGTTTATTTCATAAATCTTTTATTGGAAATAAATTCTATACAATACAGCAAATGTATGCAATAATAACTTCTATATCAATAAGTTTGCATCCCTCATGATAATTTAAATTTAAAGAGTGATGAGATTCAGTGAAATTAACATTCATAGAATTAAACACCTCTACTGATGAAGGATATATCATAGTACTATCATACTTTTCATTAATATAGAGAGGGTACTCACCTGATTAGATTGACAGACTTGTAACTAATGCCTACTCATTTCTCAATATTGGATTGTTATTCTGAGTTACTATACCATGACTAACTGGAGAACGTTTTTTAACATTGTTCATGACTTGACAGAATTTCCAAGATTTATTTGGTCCAGATTAAAATCTATTCTCCTTGATATTTTTTGTTTCATATTATGGACTTTTTCACAATTTAAGTTAATTATTTATTGACAAAATATTCTACTGTAACAAATGATTGCACCATCAAGAAAATAGTTATATTTACCCTAAAGGAATTATATTTATTGTGAATCAAAGTTAATCCTGGTTTAGATAAGTTGATATGAATATATTGTATCTCCTGCTTTTATTTTGGTTAATGATAGATGAGAACATGCCAATATTAAATTTTGCTCCAATATTTATTAATTTTCATAAAAAGTTTTGATAATAAATTTTTCTTTCTTTTTATTTTAGAAAATATATTTATATTTGTGTAACTTACATCATTTTAGTTTTTATTTGATTTAATGCATTTTTTAAGTTCTTCTATTTTATTTTTAATTACAACCATTCTACAATCTTATTTTGGAAAATTTGAGAGATTTTTTTTGTTTTATAAATATTATGATTATATATTTTAATTTTTGAGATGAATAATGACCACCCCTCTTTTTTTTTTTTGCAATTAGAGTTTAATATTTACTGAAGGTTACTGAAATTTGTGTAGTAGAACAATTATCTTCAGATGGATGTATTTCAACCAATTACTTAAAACTGGTGAAAACTCATTTTTTTCTATTGAGCTAGTCTCAGAACTCTTTCTAAAAAACTTTTCACTTTTAATATTCATATATGTAAAGCTTATAAGACACATGTATTGTATTAAAAATCATTCTACTATAAAATAATTTATTAAAAACATAATAAGTGATCAACAGATGGCAATGGCATCCAAATCTATCTAGGTGATAGAAAATATTACTACTATTAAAGCAGACATCAAATGTAAACTAACACAACATTTGATGCTCTGTTTCATATAATACAAAAATCCTTTGAAATTTTTCAACACTGCAGATAATTACCTCAAAAGAATCTTTAAAAAATGTTGAAATTAAACTGTTATTGGTTAATTCCATTTTTGTTTTACCTATATTTCTATATTTCTACATTTTTGTGTTAACTAAAGAGTGATTCCTTTGTAACATTTGATTTGATCCCAAACTAAACCTTCTCTGAAAATGGAATTTTAATATGCCATAGATCAGACTTTTGCTATTTAATCAGTATATAGCCATTTGGACACACCATTTTTGTGATACTCTGCATGAAATTTTAGTGTCACTGAGATGTCTGTACCTTTCCTTTGGTGAAGCCCAAGGTCACTAATTGCCTTGTAGCCGAGTGCAGCATCTAACAGGACAGTGTGGGTGATTGATCAGTCTATATGCATCGTGGCAGTAGATAATGTCAACAGATTATTTCTTATCCTGATTATTAACATATTTCAATTTTTTGATTACATGGTATAGATTGTATACTCATTTTACTACATATAACTAAGTCTTGTATTTTATTATTCCTATTTACACTTTGTAACATTGTACATTCTTAATAAATTATTGAGATAAAGAGTTATGGAAGTCCTAATTTATTTATAATGTCCACTGTTATTGTAATACAGTTTTTTTAATTGTCAATAGCTAAAATTTGGATTTTATATTATGCTTCATTTAACTCTAAAAAAGTTTCCTATTGGCTAATATTGTCACCAAATAGAAAAATATACACATATTATTGCTTTGTCTTCTGTTTATGCAAATACTTTTGTATATAACTGCATATATACATTATTATATAATTAATTATGAATTTATGATAAATTAATATCAGTAGTTAGATTAGTTTCTATGTCTACTCAAATGTTATATTAGCCTGGTTATTTTATGATATATATTCATCTTGTTTAGTTTATATATAAAAAAATTAAAATATATAAAATTGCATGCTATTTTCAAAAGTAATCTATGTTATTATTAATTATATGTCCAAGTAGAAGTTTTTATTTTTTTATTTTATTTTATGATTTTAGATTCCCATTACTAACCTGGAAGTTTAAATATATTTGTTTGTTTCTTTTGCATGTTTTACTTTCCGATTTTTGATTTTTCATCTAATATAATTTAGTAATTGCTATAATATTTTATTACATCTTTTTAAATACTGACGAATTCATTTAACAATAAAAAACAATTATATTTTTTAGTTTATCTAGCAATAATTTTTAATTCATTTATTAATCATGTTGTTGATACTATATTATTTATTTAGTAAATTCTTTATTTATTAATATTATATTAATTCTTATTAAATAACTTAAAGGATGTAAAATACAAATTTATAAAACATGAGCTTTTAAAAAGGTAAAGAAAAATATATTAAATATGAAAACATAAGGAAATTTATATATATAATCTTTGTTACTATTTTTCTTTATACATTTGACATGACTTCCAAATCCCTGCTGGCTACGAGTGACATTTGAAGTAATAAATGAAAATAAATATTATTTTACACTTGTATTCTATTCTAAAATTATAAATGTTTAGTCAAATATTATATGGGAAATAACATTATAGCTATATAGACAAACATAAGTTTAAGTAATGGTTATAAATAATATACAATATCGAATATAAAATTCTATGAAATGTAACAAAGCAAATGTTAACTCTACATTTTCTATACCATTTATTAGATATATCAAATAAATGTTAAGCTGCATTAAGTACCCACCAATTGTCAGTAGCATATTAAATGCAGTCTGATGCCACAATTCTCAGAAGTATATAACAACCTTTTATCTTAAGAGTAAAATCAGTTTTAAATCGGAATAATTACATGTTTTTAAGATAAAATATTATGTACTACTGAAAATAGCAGATATAACATAAACATTTTGCAGCACAATACTTACTTACTTAGTGTAAATTGCAATAAATATAGTAAATACATTGTCACTTCATATATATATTTAACTTTAATATTTTTAACAGATTAATATAGATGTAAATTAATTAGTAAATGGGAACTTAATTATATCAATGAAGTTAACTCCTCAGCCAAGGTGTATTTATACACAGTAACCAATAAGACCGTTTCTGCTGGCTGAAAGAAAATAGCAAACCAGCCCAAGTCTCCTTTTAATTAGTAGTAGCTTGGATATATTTGCTATTGTTTTTTTTTTTCAGACAGAAGAACTGGGCTTATTAGTTTCTGCACATCAATATACCTTGGCTATTGAATGTGATATGGATTTAGAAATGAACGTTTAAAAAAAAAGTCAACATCCTTGATAGAATTCACAAATCTCATATCAATATTGACTGCAATATGGATTCAATGTTTAAAAAAAACTCAAAATCCTTGACAGAATTCATATTAATGAAATACTAAATAAATCTCAAACCAATTCTAAAGCATATTATAAGTTATCATATCATAATAATACATGTCCTTAAAGGCAATTGTATCAATTTAATATAATTTAATTATGTAGTCTCCTTTTTAAAAATTGATGCTTGATAACTTTGTTCTGAAGACAATGAAAAAGTATTTCTTATTTATAAAATATGATCTCAACAGCTATAAAACCTATTTTAGTTTATATAAAATAAATTGTATATTTGAATTATACATTTAAAAAAATTAGAATTTTATATAGTATAAATATCTTAAGTGTAAATGAGTAAATAAAATAAAATAATAGCTAGTTTTTGAGAAGATGAGCATAAATGTTCCAATGAATAGATCAAACAATGCTTATTTTTACTTTACTTAGATAAAAGGCAAGATAGAATGTTTTAGTTCTTGAATTCACTATTCTATCATTATGTTGAATTTCATAGAACAAAACAAATCTGTCACCACCATTATGTTTAGAATGTATTAAATAAAACTTTAAGCTGGTTTCCACACTGAAATAATAGCTTATAAATATTGATGAATTCATTTGTTTGCTATAAAAACATGTGTTACTATCAGAAATTTCCATACAAATATAATTATGGTTTAAATTCATGATATCTGAAAAAAGCATTTCAAAAAATATTTATCATTCCCTAATATGTAAAGTACCATTTTAAGTGTAGCTTGAGAACTGAGTTAAAATTTTTCAATCATATTTATTGATCTGTAATATTCTTTGACACTGTCAGATTTTTTAATATTTGTACCTCTCTATCAGTCTATAAATTTATCCTATAATTTTTTTCTTTAATATTTTCATCTATTCATTTTTTTAACCTCCTTTTTGAATTTTTTTTTCCTCTTATTTAATATGATGTCCAGTTTAATATTTGTTTTGATAAATTTTTTGAGACATCCTTTATCTGTAAAATTCTGATAGACTCATAATGATTTTATTTACCATAGTGTGTTGAATATTCATTATTTATCCTATTCATTGATTGCTTATCCATTTTGTCTTTAACTTTCCAGAAAATATTTGCCTTGAAAGCATTTTTGTAATCATCTTATCTCTTTTCATTCTTTTCAATTTTCCAATCTCACTTTTATATGTAATGATATTTTTTTAAAATAGTCATTTATAATAGTTCTATAATATTTTCAAGCATAAATAAGACAGCACAGAGATAGTGTAAAATTAGAAGTCTCTCTCTTTGAATAATTAGTTTTTTTTTCCTATACTATTTACAACTCTTTCATATAATTAAATTCTACATATTTATATTTTAAGTCATTTTCTATTGTTTTTATATGTCATCTATTTCATTTGAAGGTCCAGTTTACATTATCAAGTTATAACTAAGTGGGGGGGTGGGGGGTAAATCAGTTTTTCAATATATTATATTTTTCTAAATATATAAATAGTCAAATAGATTTATTGATTGCGAGTCCAAAAAACTAATAATATAAGAAAATTAACTGATATGGTATTGATTTATTATTTAAATTTTATGAAGATAGTTAGTTGTTTTAGAAAATATGTTGTTTCATAAAATAAATCTTATAATACAGAATTACAAAAATATTTTGAAGTTTATACATAAAAATTAGTGAATTACATTATAGTTTTTTTTTGTATAATGATCAATGATTTATGTCATAATTGGTGGCATTCCTTCTACTTGCTAACTACAAACAATAAATTATTTGATTCTTAACCTACACAATATGTGATAAAATAAAACAGCAGTATATTTTATGATAGTGCATTAAATACTCTACCCTAGACTGATTTCTGGATTTTGCCTTTATCAGTGAGGATTTGATATTCAAAGATGTCAGAAATGCAGTAACACATCTAGAAATAATTTTAAATTCCATTTTATTATTCAAGCTAAATTCCTCACATCCAAAATACTAAAGTTAGGTACTCAACTCAGTGCACATGAATAATCATATAGATATAGCCCTGAATCAGAAATTATATTTTTTAAAAACATCAGTTTTTTCTCATTGCATGTACTTTTTTTCTGGGCATTTTAAATAAGCTGTTTTGACTTCAAAGCCTTAGAGTGTTTTGAATTAAAGATTTTTAGTTTAAATAGTAAAATGAAGTTAAAACTGATTCTTACAATTTTATGATTTCGAGTAGTTTTCGATCCCAAGGTATTATTAATAAGTCAAAAATTAGTTTAGAGATGAGAATTTGTATGTTTTACCACTTAGTAATTACTTATTACTCAAGTTTAAAATTGATTGCAATAAAACTAGTGAGCTTAAACACATTATTAATATATTTATTAGCATTATAAATCGGACAAGATTTGTACTAGTGCTCTGTTAAATTATTTTAATTAAAAAATTTAGGATTATATTTTATTTGTCATGGCTAAACAATAAAAGTTGTAGATTATTTTAAATATATTTTATATTATTTAATTTTATAATGTGTGCAATTGCTTTATTAAATGTTTTTATTGATTTTGGAAAAGCTGTTTGTTTGTTAACTTTTGATCTTTTTCAAGTTAGAATGAAATTTTAAAATTGAGGTTTAATATATTTAGATCCAATAGAATTGCTTGAAAATTGATATATAACTAAGTTATATCATTTAATCCATTGGAAACATTTATCTTTTTAGGATGTCACCTAGTTTGATAGATATATAACAGAGAATGGAGAAAATATGAAAATTATTCAATAACTTCATGTATCACATCAATTATTATTTTTACAATGCTCATTTGTTTTAAATAATGATTGCAGGAGGGCATTAATATTTTTTGAATTTAATAACATTAATTTACTTAGAGTAATTACTTATAGAAATAAATAACAGTTTTCAGTAATGCAAATATAAGGAATATATATATATTTTTTATTTGGTAGTTTGTTTTAATTTAATAATTTGTTTAAAACTCAAATTAAAATTTAAAATAAATATTTATTATATTTAATAAAAACATAATTTATAAGCACAGTTTTCATTAGTAAACTACCAGACATGAAGTTTGATAAAAGTTAGAATAATTATTTTTAAAAATAAAGAGCAGTTAATGGATGAAATTTCATACATTTTGATGTCAAATTTTTGGCGGCTTAGGAGCAAAAATAAATGAAACAAAACTTTTCATTTTACAGAGGCAAAAAGGCAGCTACAACAGCCAGTATTTAAATAAATATGTCATTTAAAATAGGTTTTCTGCAATCATTTGAGTAAAGAATCATTCTAAAATGTTGCCTTCTTAAACATAAAATCTTACAAACAATTTGGAATGCATGTGAATCCCTCTCCATTCTACAACATTATCAAAAGATTTTTTGGAACTTCTGAATGAAAATAAATGAATAAAAACTTATACTTTACAGAGGCAAAAAGGCAGTTGAAATGAGTAATAAAGAAACTCATTTAAATTGGAAAAAAAAAATTCGATTATAAAAATTAATATATACTATAAATAATACATTTGTATAAATAGTTACTTGCAACAGCTACAACAGTAAATAAGAAATAAACTTTTAAAAATGCAAGAAAAATTTATAAATCTGAGACATTCTATATCACAGACTTTCTTCTACTTTGACATTATTTGTATAATTCAGTGTAATGCAAAAGGAAAATACCACACAAAAATGTGACTAATAAAAATTATTAATATACTTTCATTAAGTGGTTTGTGTCAAAGATGTGGGGACAATACATTTGAAACTTATCAAATAAATGGTAGTAATTTGCCATATCTATCTATCTATCTATCTATCTAACTATCTATCTATCTGTCTGTCTGTCTGTCTGTCTGTCTGTCTGTCTGTCTGTCTGTCTATCTATCTATCTATCTATCTATCTATCTATCTATCTATCTATCTATCAATCAATCAATCAATCATCTGTCTATATGTCTGTTTGTCTGTCTGTCAGTCTATCTGTCTGTCTATCTATATAATATAAATAAAATATCCATTAATTAAAACAAACTTGTAATTATAATAAAAATAATAAATTTAACTGTAATAAACTATTAAAAACAGTCTTTAAATCTGAAGAAGTACTTTTGGTTATTTTTTTTAATCTGTCTCAACTGCCATTAAATTAAAAAAAAAACAAAGCAGAAAGAAAACATCATCAATTCAAATTCCATGAATTCTGTATTTTAATGTTAGCAGCTTGTCTATTTATTAAATGCATTTTTTTCCTATTTATAAAAATTGTTTCTTTAATTTTTCTTCTATTATGGTTTTTTTCTTCATAAAGAATTTTCACACTTTCAAAATCAAATTTATATTTACATATTTTTTCATGATCAAAGAAAAGTGAAGCAATCATTAAATCACCATTATTCTTACTTTTTACAGGTTTATATAACAATTCATATTCCTTTAATCTCTTCTCAATATTGCACCTCGATTTACCTATCCTACATATGATAACATATAGTCACAAAAAATTTGATATATGATATTACTTTTCTGCTTGACAGGTATGACATCCTTAGAATTATTGACTAATTTATTAACATTGTTTGAAACATAGAATGATACATTGAACACATATCCTTAAAAAATTTCACTTGTAGATTTGAAATAAATAGAATAGATATCCATTGTTTACTATTAATCTTCATTTCCTTTAAACCATTATAACTCTCTTTAAATTGACATAAAGTATTGTTTGTTTGTTCCATTTTCTAACCAACATCAAGCAATTCCTTGGCAAATATCTCAATATTTTTCAGTTTATCATTTTAATAATGACATATTTTTTCATTATAAAACAAAAAAGATCTAAAACTTGTCATTTTATGCATAAATGGTACTTTTGATTTACAATTTATATATCCTATTTTTTGCAATGACCTTGATTATTAATTTATAATTTAATATACTGTTATCTCTTGTAATAATTGAATCCAAATATTTAACATTTTTGTCCTGTTCCTTTTCAATAGTCCATTTCAAGTCATTCAAATTAGTGAAAAGGAACAAGACAAAAATATTAAATATTTGGATTTAACTATTACAAGAAATAACAGTATATTAAATTATAAATTAATAATCAATGTCATTACAAAAAGGGGATATATAAATTGTAAATCAAAAGTACCAATTATGCATAAGATGGCAAGTTTTATATCGTTCTCATTTCATAATGAAAAAATAAGTTGTTACGAAAGTGATAAACTGAAAAATATGAGATATTTGCCAAGGAATTGTTTGGTGTTGGTTATAAAATGAAACAAATAAACAATACTTTATGTTAATTTAAAAGAGTTATAATGGTTTAAAAGAAATGAAGATTGATAGTAAATAATGGATATCTATTCCATTTGTTTCAAATCCACAAGTGAAATTTTTTAAGGGTATATATAAGAACATGGTTAATGTATTATTCTATGTTCCAAACAATGTTAATAAGTTAGTCAATAATTCTAAGAATGTCATACCTGTCAAGCAGAAAAGTAATATCATATATCAAATTTTTTGTGACAGTATGTTATCATACATAGATGATCGAGGTGCAATATTGAGAAGAGATTAAAGGAAAATGAATTGTTATATAGGCATGTAAAAAGTAAAAGTAATGGTGATTTAATGATTGCTTCAGTTTTCTTTGATCATGTAAAAATGTAAATATAAATTTAAATTTGATTTTGAAAGTGAAAATTCTTTATGAAGAGGGAAGCCATAATAAAAGAAAAATTAAGGAGGCAATATTTATAAATAGGAATAAATTGCATTTAATAAATAGCATTAAAATATGGGATTCATGGAATTTGAATTGATGATGTTTGCTTCTGCTTTGTTTGTTTTTTTAATATAATAGCAGTTGAGGCAGATTTAAGAAATTAACTGAAAGTACTTCTGCAGATTTAAAGACTGTTTTTAATAGTTTATTACCATTAAATTTATTATTTCTATCTATACATATATACTGAACAATGATAAAGATATATGTAAAAGATTGTAGTCTGGGCCAACTGATAGCATGAGATGGTCATATTGGGGATCATAGATCTTTTTCATATGTCACTGGTCATAATGTTTATGGTTATACCTCTCCACAAATGTGTTAAAAGTGGTTAGAAACTAGTCCCTACATTGTGTAAGAAGGTATAGTGAAAATTGCACTACAGAAATATTATTTATTTTTTATTGGATAATCTCTAGTCTAATAAATGACTAATAAAAATTATTAAAATAAAAGACTGTTTGGAAAAAATGCAGAGTTACCACAAAAAGAAAGCTTGTTGATATGAGAAAGAAAATCATAGTAAATTATAAAAGAAACACATTTGAAAAAATATATTAAAAATAAAATAATAAAATTTATACTAATTAAAAAATACAATTACAATATGTCATTATATACACATACTATATATGATATATACATAAGAAGTATACATTTTAACTTATAACAGAAATATCTAGTGTCCAGTGAATTTAAAGTACAATATAGTTTTATATTATGCCATAGACTTAAAAAATAATAGATAAAAAAAAATTATTAAATGCTTTTATTGACTGCACACTAAAAAAGAAATAAAATAATTTCTCTTCAATTACAATTGGAGTTTTTAGCTTGAAATAAAAGCATGAGGGATCCAAAAGTTATTTAAATCAATCTTTATTTTTTATAAGAAGGAATTGACTTAATTAATTTCTGCCCCCCCCCACATTTATTTCAAGTTAAATCTAAAAACTCCAATTGTGATTGAAAAAACAGTTATTTTATTTCACAATCAATAAAAGCCTTTAGTATTTAAAAATATCTATTATTAATTATTAAAAAAATAGTTTTTAATAAACTTCTGAAAGATATATTTTCATAATGTGATTCTGTGATGTTTATATATATTTAAAAGAAAGTTAATTGAAGACCAAAATTGTAAATGGAAGGACAAATCATAGAATTGGTATACTGCTCTTCATCCTACCCTAGAATCATCTATTCTAATCTTGATTAATCAATATTCATCATATGATAGAATGCTATTAGTATCCCAGACTGATTTATGATTTATTGCCTTCATCAGAGAATTGGGATTAAAAGTGGGAACTAATGAGCTTATGCATGTAGCAATTCACCTTTTATTCCTTTATACTATGTAAACTGATAGTCTGAAATTTCAAACAAAAAATCCAAGATTTTGAATCCAGGCTATTATGCTTACATATTTATATAGATCTGACACCATATTCATTTCTAAATATTTAGAAACTTTATTTTTATTCCAATGCAAGTTAATATTAACAACAGTATCAATGAGTCATTTCTTATATACTTTCAAGTGCAGTAATACTTTTCACCCTAGTATAAAGTCATCTATTATAAGCTTGAATGATTTGATGGGTATTAGAAAATATAGGGCTATTGTATCTTTATTTCTAATCAGTTATTTGTTTTTGACCTTATCAGTGAACGTAAAACTTCAAAGAAGGAACTAGTACATGGCGTTAAAACATTAGAAGTTTTTTTAAAAAAAAATTTCAGGATATTACATTGTACATTATGGACTTATTCTTAAATAAAAAAAATTTTAGTGCTTTTAAATTATGTCTGTATAATTCATATTCACTTCTATGCAATAAATTTGCTTGAATAATACAACTAATTTCATTAAATGATGTTAGTATGTATGCTGAAAGCTGCTTTAACTACTTCCGGTTTGTCGGCGTCATTTGCGCCCTTCGGTGCTCATTTGATGATGTGCTATTTTCTTTCTTTGCTGACGTAAAAAGTATAATGATGACGTCGAAGAAAATATGGCCGTTTTTAGCTATATATGTTAGCTTTCAAACGATCTTTATTTCAAAAAAATCGGTGGAAATTTAGATTTTTGGCGAATTTTTTAATCAACCACAGTATTTAATTTTTTTGTTTTTTTGGTAATTTTTGTACTTATCACGAAACGATAAAAGACATAAAATGTTTTACGGCTGCAAGTGAAGTTTTCTTCGGTATTATTCTCAAACAAGGCTTACAACAGACTAAGAACGTAATTATTCGTAAGTAAAATTTTTTAATTTTTTTTTTTAATTTTTTGAAAAAATATATTTTTTATTAATTTTAGTTTGTAATTAGTGTGTGCTAATTTGTAGTTATATATTTATTTATTTATGCTCATATACAATTCATATCTATCGAAAAATTGGTGTGTGTGTAATTATATATTTATGGTCATATAGAATTCATATTTATCATAATTTTCTAAAGGTAGTTTGTAATACATTTATTTATGCTCACATAGAATTCATATTTATCGAAAAATTAGTGTGATTTAGTTTGTAATTATATATTTACTCATATAGAATTCATATCGTAATTAACTTATTAGTATATAATTCATATCGTAATTTTCTAAAGTTCTATGTACACTAATCCTCTTATTTTTATAAAAATAATGATTTTCAAAAAGTATACTTTTTGAAAACCATTAATTATGTTTATATTATATGGTTTACAAGCAATGAGTTATAAGACTAATAAACAAATGTATACAGACAGACATTGCATACACAAACATATAATCCAATTCTGATTCTTGTTTATGTTTATGCTTGATCATGCTTTGCTTTTGCTATATGTTTCATAACATTATTTTCAAGTCTATAGACTATATGCAAATAAATTATATCTGTGGTACAATAAATATAACAAGATAGCATCACTTCTGTACATAAAAAATATAAACATCACTTGTGCACTGCATAAAGAATATAAACATCATTGGTGATCACAATGAATATAAACATCACTATTGTACACACAAAAAATATAAAATGAAGAGATAAAACTCATTTTATCAGTGATATAGAAAGTAGCCTACAATTTCTAGTTTTAGACATACAAGAAGCCAATTGCTATGATGATTTCTTTTGTATCTTTTATTAGGATGAATCTTTTTCTTTATAGACGCCTTTGACATTTAGAACATTTGGGGTACAAGATAGAAATGAACAAGTCATATCCGACTTTGTTTGGAGATTGTGAAGCTATGGATTATCTCAGGTAAGACATATTATACATGTTTAGAAAGATAATTTTGTAAGGAATAGAAAGAAATTATCACTGAAGATGAATTTTGAATTTTAGTTAATGTTAATTTCCAAATTATGAACAAACAATAAAATAATAATTATTTCGAATGTGAAAATTTCTTTTTTTTTCCTTATTTTTTATATAGTTATCACTATTTATTTTATGCTTATTGTTTTTCTTAATTTTTCTAGTTTCTAGCAATGTAATTGTTTTTGTTCTAACATAATTAAAACTGAAGTTATTATGAAAATTGTGTCTCAGGCCATTATTTTAAAAAGTTCAATATGGCGGCTTGAAGCTGAAGTAGTTAAAAGATCTTTGGAATTATAGATTCATATGTTAACCAGAAAATATGAAAAGAAATGGTGAATTCAAAAATACATAATATAATGATGATAATTTAGATATATTAGAGTTTTAAAATAAAAAAGTAAAAAAAGAGTAAATTTATACAATAAAATTAAAATGGTAATAATAAATACATTGTTTAAAATCATAAGAGAAAGTACTTACACAGAATTAAAACTAAGGTTTAAAAATAGTAACTTAGCAGCTTAAAAAGGGGATAAATTAGAGCTTGCTTTTGCACTTTTTATTAATTAGGTTTTAGTTTTTTAATGTGTTAATTCAAAAGTAATTTTTACTTGAAGCCAACTTACATTATACAAAATCTTTATTAGAAATGTTCATTTTACTTTCTCCATTACTTTATCTAACATCGTTTTTAGTTAAGATATAAATTGTGCGCTTGACAGAGTTGAATTTGCAATTATCATTCTATATTCTTATTAATATACAATATTTATAGTTCCAAAAGTTAATACGTGGGCGTTTCTATACTTTTAATAATAACTCACGAAGTTTTTAAGGATGTTAATAATTGATGTATTAAACTTATCATCATAAACAAATACGTTGAAAATAACAAAAACAGGTAGGAAAAAAAATGAAATAAATGGATTCAAGTTTAAAATGTCATTAATAATGTCGTTTTGACAATTAAAAAGTAAGAGAAGAATTACGGGTTTTAAGTTAACACTTAGAAATGCATTAAAAATTCTAATTTGAAGTTTAAAAACCGATGAAATTAAATTGTGTATTAGATCATTACATATGTATGCGTGTGCAAATAAATTTACGATAAGTCTTTATAAATTATTGAAGAGGCAAAATTTGTTTCATTTACATTAAAAATACATATATAAATTAAATACATAGCAAACATCGTTTTAAATTAGATTTTTAAATTTTATGAATATTTAATAAAAAAAATAAAAATATAATATTGTAAATACCCTATTTTATAGTGTATATAATTTAAAGCATGATTTGTGTTTATTTTGTCGAAAGTAAAAAAAAAAAAAAAGAATCTCATGAAACTTTTCTGACCCTACTGAATAAAAGACAAAAAAGTAGCAGATGTGAATTATATCCATTAGCATTAATTACACTCTTGGGAACAATTAATTGGGATTAAAACAGCGAGAAAAAAAATTATTTATTATTTTTTTAAGTTGAATAAATGAAGTTACCATCTTTAAGGTAAAATTTTAAAACAATACATATGACAAAAACCTTTATATGTAATGCCTTTATAATCTAATATATTAGCATTTGCATATATTGATTTTAACAAATGCTAAGTTTATAAGATCGATATATTATTAATTGTATCAGCAATGTTTTGAGTTTAATATTATAAACTATAAAATATAACAATGTTATGTGAAATAAAAAAAAAACCCAAATGGAATCTTTACTCTAAATACTAATTTACATATCTGAAAAAAAAAAAAAATTAAAAGGCGTCAAGTATTTAAAATAGTCAGAATGTAACTTAATAAGTGAACAGGAATCTCTGCTGAAAATCTGAATCAACAATCAATTAGAACAGCGTTTCCCAACCTTTTTTGGCTCACGTACCACTTGGTAGTATATCATGCTAGATTGTACCACTTCGTAAAAATGATTGTATTTTGTGAAATTTGTTATTGCGAATGTGTTATTTTATTTGCATTATACATATTATAGGGTGACCATGTATTCACATCACATAATGAGACAAATTACATAGTAACATGCCTAAACGTCATGCTGGATTATAAACTCACTGAAATTATAAACTCACTGTAACATATATGTATGTGTTTGTTCAAAGTATCATATTTATCTACTATTTTGTCATATTTCATTTACTAATAAATGGTTTTAATAAAAACACAAAATTATAAAAACCCAATTAATATATTTTTTTATCATAAACAAATGTTTTTATAAAATAAATTTAATGAGATCCTTGTGCTTGTTTCGAAGAACATAATTTTTTGAAATTTGGTTCAGAAGATGCAAGATATAAGTCTACAGCTGCATTCAATCTGTTTCAATACTTTTTTTTTTAAAAAAAATATATGAAGAAAAAGCTCTTTCTACTAATTCCATACTAGTAAATGGTAATAATAATTTAAGAGCTTTCTCAGAAAACTGTTCATATTCTTTAATGTTTAACCAAAATTAATTAGATTGTGTCGATAATTCTATTAAATTTTCTTTCTCTTTTATTGATAATGATGTAGCTTTTTCTAAATTTTCTTCATAGAAGGAGTTTGAAATCCACTTATCATTTGTGTTTTCGGGTTTTGGAAAATATTCCATGAAAGACAATTTTAATCCTGTTAAATGTGCTATTATATTTTCTGTATATCTTGAGACAGACTAACCTTATTTTCAAACAAAAAAATATGTAGAGTTTCGAATTTTTCCGGTTGATTGTTTTCAATACAGTTTCCAAAAATCTAATTTCTTAATCATACTTTTAATTTTATCATTAACATTAAAGATCGTTATCGAGTTATTCTGAAGTGTCAAATTTAAGTTCATTTATTTGCAAAAAATATCAGATAAATATGCAAGCACCTGAAGCCAATCAAAATCATACAATTTCGAAGAGAGATCAAAAGGATTGTCTTAAAAAAAAAACCTGTGGTTCTTGTCTTAAGTTCGAATAAGCAGGTTATATAGGGATCAATAAATTTTAATAAACAAAGACGATACAATCACAAACAATAACCTGTCACTTGTAAGTCATGCGGTGAAGTGAATGAGAGTGCAGCACTATCACAACAGTGGCGGCGACATCTCAAGTTACTGGTGGCTAACGGCTAAATTTAAAAGTGCACTCCAAAAAAAAAAAAAAAACGATATCAATTGCTGGATTTTCGATCATCGACTGTACATATTAACAACTTTACTGTATAATATTATTCATTAAAATAATTTTTATGAATTATAGGAAAAAACGTTTCTATGATATTTTTATGATTTAATTTTTTATGTCCGCCATTATTGATTATTTTTCGTGTACCACCAACCAGCAACTCGCGTACCACCAGTGGTACGCGTACCACAGGTTGGGAAACGCTGAATTAGAAAATCAAAAACTTGGTTAAAGAACAAAAATGAAAATAAATTGATTTATAAAAAAAAAAATTCTGCAAAAGAAGAAAATAATATAAACAATAGAAGTAAAAAAAAAAGGCTTTAAAATGATATAAAAATAAATAAGCATAAAAAGAATGAATGTAATTAAAATAAAATATCAGAAATTAAATGTCAATTAAAAAGAATAAAAAATCCAGTGGTAATCTAAAAATATTTAATTTCAGGAAAATGGATAATTTTATAAATATAATAGAATTTTTAAAAGAAAGTATTTTACAGAATATTTAAAAACCGAAATAACCTTTTAAATATTTATTTTTAACTTAAATTGCAAATATTTATCAACAGCAGTTGCAGCCCCTCATAAAGAAATATAGCAATTTTAATTTTCAATCCTATTCTTAAACCTATACATTGATATTGAAATAAAATGTTTACATTCATTATCTACTTTATTTTACAAGAAGCCATTTATTCATTGTTTATTTATCAATATTTTATTTGCATATGGATTAGTTAAATAAGTTTTTTATTTTGTTTTTTGTACGTCAGAATGTTTATTCTCAAAGCATCCCAAATTATAAATAAATGTTTAAAAAAAAAGAGAAACTTGCTATAATTTGGACTTCAATTTATACAAGTTATAATAGTTGTGTATTAACTGAAACACACAGATTTATTATATACCTGTGTCTATATATGTAATATATAGGGTACATGAGCACAGACTTTCACACGACCGACCACTCTCCACACTATCTCATAACACTGATACACTTGAACACATATATGTCGAAAAGATAAATAATCACCAATATACGTATTTCATGCTAAACCAGCAATCATCAGTTGGTCCAGATTACCATCTCCACACATATATGCTATAAGTGCTCAGATATATATTAAGATAGCCAAATCTCATACTTTCAATGGACAGGCTTCAATCCATTTTATCTTTTCAACATATATGTGTTCAAGTGTATCAGTATTATGAGATAGTGTGGAGAGTGGTGGGTCATGTAATAGTTGTGTATGTGAATTTGATTGAGATTATCAATTAAGACTTAATTGCCATAAGCCCATTATATTTATTTTGTATAAAAATCAAGTTATTTATATTTTTAATTAATCTCTGGAAATTCTAAAACACTAACTTTAAATATGTGTACAGTTATATCAAGATTTGTATAAAAGTATGACAAGATATTCTAGATCCTATAATAAGGTTATATGAAATTACAAGATAAAAAATAATATCAAAAAGAATAATATAGAATCAAAATTACTCACTTTGCAACTTGAGCCAGCAGTTGGTAACATGAGGCATATTTTCTTTAAAATCTACATTTAACATTCAAATAACAGAATGCAGTGCTAAAAGCTAAGTAGAAAAAGGTCAAAGGCCTTGACTCTTCCAATTTCTGCCTATGAATTTGATGATCATGGTTTTATATGTATTTACAAATTTGGGCATTATTATTTTAAAAGAATCCTATTTGTCGACTCTACTTCAAGAATTTGGCAATTAATTATATTTCATAAAATTCTTTCTCTAAGAAACTGTGAGATATATTCCATTGTAAAGTCAATTATTAGAATTCCCTGAGAGAAGTTAAGTTGTTTATTATTTCTATGAATCAAATGGAAATTTTTAGAAGATTGCATCATCATACAAACTGTAAAAGCAATTGACTTAGCATGAATAACCTGGAGCCAGTTCACTCACTATTTGTGTCAAGCTTCACTAATCACAGGAGTTTGAATAAAGAATTTTTTTACTCACTTTAAAAAAAACATTTTCCAAAATTTAATAAAACTTGGGATTTATATGCCAAATTAGATCACCCCTGATAAGTAACATAACATAATTAGTCTTTAATGTTTCAGTCATGATCGTAAACATGAACTCTATTTTACAATGTATATTTTACCTTTTGTGCAAATAAAGATTATTTTGAAAAAAAAAAAAAAACTTGATGTATTGTTATTATTATTATTTTATTATTCATGTATATTTTTTCTTTGTTCTAGAACTTTTGGAGATAATATATTTATTTACTAGCCAGGTAAAACAACTTTAATAATATTACTCTTATTGATACATCTGTGTGCACATACATTACAATGCTAGAGTATATAAACATTTAGATGGCTGTCACTTATTGTATTATTTATTTTTCCATTGATTGGGGAAAAACCAAAGAGTCTCACAGCTGTATATAATTTAAGTATTGTGAAATTGTAATATCCTTTTTTTTTGTTTCATTCACCAAAAGATTTTATTTTTAATTCTATGAAAAGCTTTTATGTACCAACATTCATTTATAAAAAGATTTGTAACAGTTCTTTGAGTTGAACACTATGAAATAATTGGAGTCATTAAATTATTAATGGCATTTGTTTATTATTGTTTATCAACGATGAAAATAAAATTTGGATGGTTTTTCATTTTATAAGTTTGTACTAATTATTTTATACATTCTTTTATATCAATCACATTAAGATTAATATTATTTCAACTCTCAAGATCATTAATTATTTTCATTTTAAATATATTTTGAGTTAATAAAATACCCTTTAATTTTAGATATACATTATTACAGAATGTCTTTTTTGATTATCATTTATCAATAATTTTACAGATTCTGTAAACAGTAGTTGCATTCAATTAAATTTGGATAGAATATTAAGAGTGTCTCAATATGGAAGTTCATACTATTGAAAATTGACACTTGAACTTAACGAACATCTCTTTTACCCATCTGTACCATTATAATTTTGGTGCATCTAATGTGCAGTTTGAAAATAATTGTTCGTCTAAATTGATTTATTGACATGTGAATTAAGAGTGAATTCTTCACACATAATATAAAATTTTATATCATAAACAATATTTTTTAATATATATATATATTCATCTTACTAGGACAAAATAAATAGTTATATATGTATATTTTATTTTGAAAGAAATAGAAATATATAGCATTCTACTGTATATGCATGTTACTTGTTTTACTTATAGGCAGTAAAAGGAAGGAAGACAGATCTTGGACAACTATGTTATGACAATAGATTTATTAAAAAAAATTGTTATTATACATAATATTGTCTTTTATTAACAATCTAGTACTATGAATGAAACTAACCTAGATTTATTAAGTGAGTGTAATCTTTGTTTTCAGAAATTATGAAAATATTCAAGAAATTGAAAGCAGAAATACAAGATAATTCTAGATTAGAGACAAAATTAGAAGTAAGATTAACTGTAAAAAATCTAAAAACAATTACGAGAAATTGGAAGCAAAATTAGAAGAGGTATGAGCTGAATATTTGAATTTATGGGAGTTGAATTAAGATTGAATGTATAACCTTAAAAGGAAAAATTAAAGAATCAAAAGAAGAAATTAGAATAGAAATTCATAAGATGAATAAACAATTCTAGGAATCTCAACATGAATGTCAGGGATTCCAAAACAAGTTATAAAAGAGTTTAAAAATTTTAAGATAGTAATGGAATGTTTATTCCAAATGTTATGCAAGGAATGGGATGTAAAATTTGAAAATGTTGTTAAAGTTCAAGCAGACAAAATAATTGTCAATGCAAGAGTATTACTTACAAATTACTAATGAAATAAAAGATAAGTAATTAGTACAAATATATGAAAAGATTTAGACAGTATCTAGGACAGTTATAAATAAATTTCAGGAGATGGGATGTCAATTGGATAAACTCAATACTCAAATTAATGAAGTTGCTAACAGAGTTACCAATGATGAATTAAAACAAATAATGAAAAGAGGAGGTGGTCACTTAATGAAATTTTATTATTCTTCTTTCTTTTCTTATGTATTGATTTCTATTTCTACATATAATATTTACAACTTTTTAAAACACTTTAACAATACTAGTTTTTATATCAAAACTTTATTTGAACAGTTTCAACTTCATGCAGTCATCATCAGGGCTGCAATATTCAAATATATTATACCGAGACAAAGTCGGTATATGTAAACACACACACACTCAAGCAATGTAAAATACTCTATTTTATTTTCTTACAACTTATGATAAAAAATAGATATAGTTTTCTTTCCATACTTTCTAAAATACACTTGTAAAATAAAATATTAATATGTCTAATTAAATAGTTTAAGGCTTTAACATAATTTACTAAAATAATATTCTCTAAAAATGAAAAATAATATGCCATTATAAATATCAATAAATAATTTATACTTGTATATGCCGCGGGGGTAACTAAAAAGGGATATTTTAAATTATAATTGTAGTAAAAGTAAAAGCTTATAGAAATGATTTTGAGAAAGATTAAATGCTCGACTTTTAAGCTAATGTAAATTACATTGTTCTCGTAAGACACGCACACACGTATGCATCCAAGGTGTGAATGAATATAAGTTTGTTAACTGAGATTGCAATATGAGATTGCCTAAACATATGATTGCCTTAAGCACATGGATTGAGTTGGACACGGACCCCAACGACAACTCTAAGAACATGGAACTCTGGGGGGAGATTCGATCCTCAGATAAGATCCAACCCATATAAATATCAAGCAAAATCTAAAGATGTCAGTTAAAAAAAATTAAAAAGTTAAATTGTCATTTTTTCAAATTTTCAAATTCCTTTTATTCAGTTCAAGTCAAATTTCAATTTAATTCAACGTAAAAATTTCCTTCAAATAAAAAATCTTTTTATTTCGTTTGTGCTATCCGTATTCAAGATGATCGCTGTGAAATTAATATCTAGAGCGTCGATTGTCATGAGGGGCTAGGAAACCCTTCAGTGATTGATCGACGCTCCGCCACCAGAACATCTCCGTCGCTATGAATACTTAATAATATTACCATCTGAAATTAGTGCTCCAACCATTCCAATAATGTTCCGTGAAATATATGAATCGTCCATACTTATTACGCTCAACTTTCAAAGAAAGGAATCATTCCATTATGGAAAACATCATCTCCCATGTTCAAACCATCACTTACTTAGAAGCAGCGGAAGACTAAGCCAAAATCCTAGGTAAACACTTTTATTTTTTTATGCTTTCATTCATTCCATACGTAAACTTTTAAAAAGGCAATCTCATAATTAACTAACTTTGATTTTCGTAAATTAAACTATAAAATGTTCCGTAATTCATTATATTTAAAACTTATTATTGTAACTTATTATTGTAATCTCAACCTTCGTAAAATCAAACACTATGCAATCCCTCAAATTTAAAACTCAGGACTTTCAAATATGAACTTTGACCCTAATTATTATTTTATAAGTTATAACACTTACCTTCAAAATCTAAAATGAAATTTATATTCTACCATCCATATTTTATGATATTTAATATGTTCTTTTCTGTGCAAGTGCGTAAATGCGTGTGTGTGCGTGTAAATAAAACTTTTAATCAATATTGCTTTTTTTTTATATTCAATAAATTTGTTCAGTATTTAAACAAGTCGAGCATTTCTCAAATCATTTCCTATAATTAAATCTTTATTTTATATTTTCGTTTTGATTATTAATAAAGTTATCATTTATTCATATAATTAATTATATTACTTTAGATTTATCTTTCTTAACCTTTGTTTCTTTTTTTTTTAAAATGTCATTTACAAACATCGTGCCGTAAGTCACGATGTTTATTTATTTATTCCGTAGTTAAGATAGATTTAAGATTTGGGAGGGCCTATTATAAAAAATATAAATAAATGTCAATAAATTATAAGTAAAGCTGGAGTAAATAATTCTACCGGACGGTATGATATGGGGGGATGATCTTATAGCTTCTAATTGTTTTGAGACATAAACGAATTATCGTATTGGTTCCAAATAACCAATGACCAGGTCCAATGCTTGGATCGACCTATTAATCAATCAAGCGTCTTATCCATTAGTTAATATAGCGTCTTTTACCAGAAGAGTAATTTAGAAATAATTACATCGCGACCCTGAGTGACCCTATTGGTCCATGCTGGGAGTTTGAGCTTGTGGGCGGGATTAGACTTCGAAATCGTTTTGATATGACGTAAGGTGATGCGAGAAGTTAAATTGTAATTAAATCATCGTATCTGGTGCCCCCTTGTATTGATAGTGAACAGTTATCGATATAAGAAAATAAATAAAGCTTTACGCTATGTCATGTTTGTTTCGGAGCTCTCGATCTCTTTTAGGAACGTACGGATGGGTAAAGATAAATAGACCGTACGGTAACAATTGGCGCTTCCAACGTGAGGCTAATACAAATGACGCTTCCAAACGTGAAGTTAATACAAATAATGTTTTAGAGAAGCAAATCAAAATATTAGCCAAAAGCGGCCGAACCTCGTAAAGGACGCAAAAATTTTTTCATGTAAACAAAAACTTTGGACGAATACAAAGGGAGAAAAGGGAAAATAATAAACGGAACAAAATACAGCGATTCATAATATCGCAAACCTTTTAATAAAACATTTGGAGCCGGAGCGAAATAAAAAAAAAAAAAAAACATAGCGGGAGATAGAGGCGCGGACGTCGATTAATCACTTTTATCATAAATAAATAAATAAAGAAATAAAATAATCACGTTCCTGTAAGCATCCACAAAAAGTTATAACAGTTTAGATATAAATAAAGAAAGAAAAAATCTTTTATCAAATGGACAGCAATAACGATACTGCGTGGGAGGAGACAGGGGAAAGCCCTATAACATTCAAGAAGAGAGAGGTTAAAGAAGAGACCGAATCAGACATAAAAATACTCATAAGAATGATGAGCCAAATGATGATAGAGATGAGGGAAGATAGGGAAGAAAGAAGGAGAGAGAGAAAGGAGGATAGAGAGGAACTCATTAGGGAGATACGAAAAATAATGAAGGGAGACACAGGAGAGTCAGAGGAGGAGGAGAGCAAAGAGGAAATAAAGACCGACGAAATAAAGACTGAAATCACCGCAATAAAGGTAGAGATCGGCACAGCAAAAGCCGAGATAGAAGAAGCAAAGGCGAAATTGGAGGACGTAAGACAAAAGGTGGACGCGATAGATAGAAAGATAGAAGGAATCGAGCCACAACAGAACATACCGAGAGAGATTATGGCCGAACGTCTGGAGGAATTGGAAAGGAAATTCGATCGGAGAATAAATGTGCGGGAACCGAGCCAGTCGTGGGCCGAAAGGCAAATAAAAATTGAAATCTTCAGGGCAGGTGAAAACGAGAGTCCGATGGACCACGTGGAGAGCGCACGGAACCTGTTCTCTGAGCCCTCTAAGCCGGAGCCGGACAAAATCAATATTGCCAGCACATACCTGCAAGGGCCAGCTAGAGATTGGTGGCGAACGATCGAGTTTAAACCTAGATCATTCGTGGAATATCGAGAAGAGATCCTACGAAGCTTTTGGAATGCCACCAGACAAGAGGGGATCTACTTCCACATCACCAATGAAAAGTACGGGTTCAAACCTACCGAGACGATAACCCAGTTCTATTACAGGCAGGTGGCCGGCCTCCAGCAGCTGCCAGCGTATCACATGACGGAAGAGCAAATCATCTCGATCATCCGACACAACATGCCAACAGACATCAGGCGGATGATGATAAGCCGGGATGACAAGGGCATCCACGAGATGGGGGATGCCATAGCCAAGTTCGAGCGAGCGGAAGGACGGGGAAGGCAGATAGAGAGGCCGAGACAAGAACCAGATAGGAGAAAGCTACCACCAGATCGATACTAATGAAAATTTAGGCTAAAAACACGCTGACGAACACGGATTTGCCAAAGGAATACGATTACCGGAGCACGATTTATAAACAACTGGAACTGAAGGAAAATGACCTCGGACCGGAAAGGACCTACACGTCGCATCACATCATACAATAACAAGGGGGGAAGGGGGGTTAATAAAGCATCTTTTCAATCAAAGCCGACCGCAGATAACTAAACACGAAAGGAAACTATTCGAGATAAATAAGTCAACATTTCTGAAAGCCATTTTAAATAAGTCAATATTCCTGAAAGCCATTTTAGATCAAAGAACGTCGCCCGACTTCAACTAGACCACCTAAAGAAAGAAAGAAAAGCCGGATCACGAGAGTGCACTATTATTGTTCCTTCCCTCACTATTTACCATTGTGTTAGGAGGTACAGAGCTCGGATATTTCGAATGCTTATTGTACTATAAAAGATTATTCGCTACCTCGTACATGTTGTCGTTTTTTGCAGAGGGGACTTCGGAAAGGTCCATCCCCCTGCCTTCCATTAGATAGGCCGTAAGAGAATGCCTATATGTTCGTAACCTTGCATCGCGGGACTTCGGAAATGTCCATCCCCATGCCAACCTTCCACCCAGGGTGCCTGTACCAGATTGGGCAAGATATACCAATTATGGCACGCCGAGTTTAGTTCGTAGATGTCAATCCGAGCCTGACCACATGACCTGCCACTTCGTTTTCTTTATGTGAGGGGAAGTCGAACTGTATGATAGTCGGCTTACACGGAGCGGGGTAAAGAAAGAGAGATAGAAAGAAAATAAATAATTTTATTGTGAAAAAATTAAAATGCCAAACCTCACATTTTAATTTTTTTTGGACGGATCGCGGGGATATATACCGAGACAAAGTCGGTATATGTAAACACACACACACTCAAGCAATGTAAAATACTCTATTTTATTTTCTTACAACTTATGATAAAAAATAGATATAGTTTTCTTTCCATACTTTCTAAAATACACTTGTAAAATAAAATATTAATATGTCTAATTAAATAGTTTAAGGCTTTAACATAATTTACTAAAATAATATTCTCTAAAATGAAAAAATAATATGCCATTATAAATATCAATAAATAATTTATACTTGTATATGCCGCGGGGGTAATTAAAAAGGGATTTATTTTAAATTATAATTGTAGTAAAAGTAAAAGCTTATAGAAATGATTTTGAGAAAGATTAAATGCTCGACTTCTAAGCTAATGTAAATTACATTGTTCTCGTAAGACACGCACACACGTATGCATCCAAGGTGTGAATGAATATAAGTTTGTTAACTGAGATTGCAATATGAGATTGCCTAAACATAAGATTGCCTTAAGCACATGGATTGAGTAGGACACGGACCCCAACGACAACTCTAAGAACATGGAACTCTGGGGGGAGATTCGATCCTCAGATAAGATCCAACCCATATAAATATCAAGCAAAATCTAAAGATGTCAGTTAAAAAGTTAAAAAGTTAAATTGTCATTTTTTTCAAATTTTCAAATTCCTTTTATTCAGTTCAAGTCAAATTTCAATTTAATTCAACGTAAAAATTTCCTTCAAATAAAAAATCTTTTTATTTCGTTTGTGCTATCCGTATTCAAGATGATCGCTGTGAAATTAATATCTAGAGCGTCGATTGTCATGAGGGGCTAGGAAACCCTTCAGTGATTGATCGACGCTCCGCCACCAGAACATCTCCGTCACTATGAATACTTAATAATATTACCATCTGAAATTAGTGCTCCAACCATTCCAATAATGTTCCGTGAAATATATGAATCGTCCATACTTATTAAGCTCAACTTTCAAAGAAAGGAATCATTCCATTATGGAAAACATCATCTCCCATGTTCAAACCATCATTCACTTAGAAGCAGCGGAAGACTAAGCCAAAATCCTAGGTAAACACTTTATTTTTTATGCTTTCATTCATTCCATACGTAAACTTTTAAAAAGGCAATCTCATAAGTAACTAACTTTGATTTTCGTAAATTAAACTATAAACTGTTCCGTAATTCATTATATTTAAAACTTATTATTGTAACTTATTATGGTAATCTCAACCTTCGTAAAATCAAACACTATGCAATCCCTCAAATTTAAAACTCAGGACTTTTCAAATATGAACTTTGACCCTAATTATTATCTTATAAGTTAGAACACTTACCTTCACAATATAAGAGGAAATTTATATTTTTATCATCCATATTTTATGATATTTAATATGTTCTTTTCTGTGCAAGTGCATAAATGCGTGTGTGTGCGTGTAAATAAAACTTTTAATCAATGTTGCTTTTTTTTATATTTAATAAATTTGTTCAGTATTTAAACAAGTCGAGCATTTCTCAAATCATTTCCTATAATTAAATCTTTATTTTATATTTTCGTTTTGATTATTAATAAAGTTATCATTTATTCATATAATTAATTATATTACTTTAGATTTATCTTTCTTAACCTTTGTTTCTTTTTTTTTAAAAATGTCATTTACAAACATCGTGCCGTAAGTCACGATGTTTATTTATTTATTCCGTAGTTAAGATAGATTTAAGATTTGGGAGGGCCTATTATAAAAAATATAAATAAATGTCAATAAATTATAAGTAAAGCAGGAGTAAATAATTCTACCGGACGGTATGATATGGGGGGATGATCTTATAGCTTCTAATTGTTTTGAGACATAAACGAATTATCGTATTGGTTCCAAATAACCAATGACCAGGTCCAATGCTTGGATCGACCTATTAATCAATCAAGCATCTTATCCATTAGTTAATATAGCGTCTTTTACCAGAAGAGTAATTTAGAAATAATTACATCACGACCCTGAGTGACCCTATTGGTCCATGCTGGGAGTTTGAGCTTGTGGGCGGGATTAGACTTCGAAATCGTTTTGATATGACGTAAGGTGATGCGAGAAGTTAAATTGTAATTAAATCATCGTATCTGGCGCCCCCTTGTATTGATAGTGAACAGTTATCGATATAAGAAAATAAATAAAGCTTTACGCTATGTCATGTTTGTTTCGGAGCTCTCGATCTCTTTTAGGAACGTACGGATAAAGTTAAATAGACCGTACGGTAACAATATATATATATATAACTGAATAATCTTTTACTTATGCATATTCATATACATAATTAAATACACAAATAAAACATACATTTAAAACCATTATAAATAATTATTTCCCATTTTATTACTTTACACGGTCAAAACTTAGAATAAAGTTTTGATATAAAAATTAGTATAGTTAAAGTGTTTAAGAAAGTTGTAAATGATATGATATGTCACTTAATGAAACCAATAGAAGTAGAGATGAGACAAAATATATGAGATAAAGGTCAACAGAATCATGTGACATAAACAAATAGAGAGAAGTCAATGATCAATGACAGGATAGAAGAATTAAGATCAGTAGTACAAAATAAAGATAAACATGTTAATATATTAGAAGGACAAATAAAGAGGTGCAACATCATTATGTCTACTGAAGTTCAACATAATGGGACAAAAGATAATATTTAAACTCATCCACAGAATGAAAATGGGAGTGTAGACTTCCAAAAGAAGGTTACTACTGATAGTTCTGGCACTCAAACATGATACAAATTGATGGACAGACGCATCATGGAATTTCATACATAGCTCACCTTCTCAGTGTAAAAATATTTAATGGGGCATATAAAAAGAACCTTATATAATATCTGACCACATTAAAGGAATTGTTTGCTTTAAATGAGATAAATGAAGGGGGAGAAAATAGCAATAGCAAGTCATCACCTAGGCATAGCTGCTAAGTTTGATGGATGTCATTGTTTAAATCATCCAGAACTTAATCTGAATTTAAGGTAAAACTATTTGTTTAATTTTGAATGAAGATAGACAAGATTCCATATGACAGAAAAAATCTCAAGAAAAGTACAGCTTTAGTAAAAGTAACATGGCCTAATGATTTAGGCAACAAGTAATGAATTTAAAAGGCTTAACTGCTCTCCATTTACCGGAAACAGCTATAATGTGAATAGCAAGGAGGGAATGTTGCCCCTGTTACATCGGAATGGTATTGGCAGGAAATAAATGTTGAATAGTAGATGTTTTGAACATTTTAGGAACTTTAGAAGTAGCTGAAACTGTAATGATAGAATAATGAGATTGAAGAGGGAAAACTGATTACAATTTATATCCAACTTAAATTTAGATGATAATGAAGAGAAAAATGAGGTGTCAAGGTGGGGTAGAGATAAGAATATCTGACAGACAAGAAGTCATAATCTATGTAATGAACCCCCACCAATGCAAGCTATACAGTCAAATATCTAACCAAAAAAAAATGAACTTTAAACAAAGGATTATCCAGAAAATATACCAAAAACACATTAAAAGTTTATTAAAGAAAAAAATTAGGAACAGACAATCAAACTAACTAGGATCTCATGGAATATTTCTTACTATAAATCCATTAACTAATTTCAGTGAGACAATTTGTACCTGATGATAAACTCCATTAGAATTGACTTTAGATGAACTTGCAAGAAAACTAAAAGGACACTAGTATCAATAAATAACTTTCTGGAAATTATCTATGAAAATTGAGGGAATTGAAATAAAGGTTTTAGTGGATATTGAAAATGAGGTATCATTTATTTCAGAGATCCTCTTTCTATAAAATTTAGCAATTTTGAATGAATCAATCCCGTCATTACTACTAAAACAATTTATACATACCATGCTGGCAAATGGTCAAAAGGCAAAATTACTTGCATAGCAGATATGGGATAAAATTCATTTAAATCCCTTAAGCTTCATTTTCCTAATTATGAGCAGATTAATACAAGACATGGTCATAGGTTCTAATTCCCTAGAGAGAGTTTAACTGTATTATTGATTACAATAAAAGACAAGGTATTTGCCAAGATAAAATTAAAAACTTTATATGTTATATACCATACTCCTCAATAAGCCATTCCTGTGTTCAAACTACAGTGAATAATTTGGATCTCAGATTAAAAATTAAATAATTCAATTAATTTTGGAGATGAACTAAGAGATATGTTGTACAAAATATTACATAAATTTAAAAGATGTATTCCCAAAATGACTAGGAATTATCAAGAACTATATCCATAAGATCCATCTCAATGACAATAATCCATTTCAATGTAAATCTTATCCCATAACATATTAGTATAAGAATGAAGTAAATAAATAAATACAGAAAATGGTTGAATGGGAAATTCTCAAAAAAGGGTGCCTCCCCTTATAATAATCCCTTAGTAGTCTATATATATATATATATATATATATATATATATATATATATATATATATATATATATATATATATATATGTATATATATATATATATATATGTTAGATTCTTAAAACAAAAAACCATATCAGAGCATGATGTCCTACCAACTGTACAAGAGCTACTTACAAAATTTAAAGGAAAGAAAGATATTAACTATAATTGATCTCACAGCAAGTTACTGGAAGATACAATTACATCCTAAAAATCCAAAATTGCAACACCTTTAAATGTGAGGAACAAGCACATGTATTCTCCTGCTTGCCATTCAGTCTGATAATTAGTCCAGCCAGTCTAATCCATTACTTAATCTAAAAGAGTTTTAAAATGTTATTGCTATGTATGTTGTTGATATAGTTGTCATTTCTAAAGAATGCTGATGGATATCTTCATCATTTACAAATCTTCTTAAATGAATGTTTTGATAAAAACATCGAAATTAATATCAAAAATAGCACTATCAACACAAAAAAAAATAGTTTTTTTTCTTAACCATTTTGTAGGAGTGTATGGAATAAAACCCCATCCCTTAAAATATAGCTGCCATCCAGAATTTCCCAATCCCAGAAAATAAAAAACAACTTCACTCTTTATGCAACTTCTACCACCATTTTTATAAAAATTTTGCATCTGACACAATTCATCTCTCAATTAGATGAGAAAAAAGAGAAATGGAGGTGATGACCTGAGCATACACAAGAGATCAAATTAATTAAAGTAAAATTATTGAATAAATTAGTATTATATTATCCCAACTTCCAAGCCCTATTCTATATTAAATATGACAGTATTGGCTAGGTGTAGTTATGTGTAAGCTAGATGGAAAACAATGACCATGTATACTATACTTTTTACTAGACATTTAAAAGGACACTGAGTTTCACTATTCAACAGCAGAAAAAAAGCTCTTGAAGTTGTCTCAATCTTCAATAAACCAAAACAGTTGTTTTTTCATATGTCAAATCATCAGCCTGGAAGCAAACTCACAAACCCGGGACAACTGCTTGTAAGGCAGCTGTGCTGACCACTCGGCCACCAACGTTTAACAAAATAAACCAGTTTTTATTAGGCTCATATGTTATTGTAATCATTAACCATAAAGGTTTTGAATTTTTAAATTTAAATAATGAGAGACTTGTTAGATGGAGCCTATTCTTGCAGAAATTTGATTACCAAGTACAATACTGCCAAGACAAGTAAAATATAGTCTGGATATACTTAGTAGAAACTCTATCAAATTAGAATCCTATAACATTAACATAGAAAAGTTACATGTAACAGCAATATATCTGTTAGTCAATGATTCAGTCAAGTTGGAATTAAAAAAATTAGACAAGCAACAGTATCAAAATGATGAAATAAAAAATATAATAATACAATTAGTAAATGGAGCAAAAATCATCAAAAATCATGATTTAAATATTAAAAATAATTTATCTCACTACAAAAAGCAAAATCAATTATTAACATACCAGGTTGTAAAAAAAGATAATGAATCCTGGAGAGTTGTGATTCTAACTATCCTTGCAAAAAATTAATATACTATGTGCACTGCATGCACAGACATTAGAGCCTAAAGAAAATAGAACACATAATACAAAGATTATTCTATTGGCCCAAGATGTATATATCTATATTAATTGTAAACAAAAAATTATTAAAGTCTATAAAGCTGTGATAATGTAATGAATGAGAAAATGTTAAAACATTTAATGAATAAACAGGTTTGGGTTTGAAATATGAAAGAATTTTATTTGAAGCAAAGTACTTCAAAACCATCTGTATCATAGCATAATAAAAGGGGATGGAATTGACATCCATAAATAATATGTGTTGAATAATCAATTGGGTTAAAATCAAAATAAATACAAAAAGATGAATTTACATACTAATGAGAAGTGAAGGAGCTATAAGTGCCATTTTTTAGAAAGAGGAGTATTGGAATCCTTTTTATTGATGGCATGAATATCTTTTGCAATTGATAAATCTTTTTTAATCTTTCTCTTTTGATTATTATGCTCTGAACAAACGATATCAGCTGTGGAAAGGTCAAAGTTATAACTAAACAGTGACTCATGATCATGGAAAAGAAAAGAATATTCAGTGCTTTTTCTAATGTGGTTATACAGATGCTTATGTTGGGTGAGTTTAGGAGCCAAGTTGGTACAGCTTTCTCCATACTATACCTTTAAGCAAATAGGGTTAAAGCAGTTGATCTTATAAATAATTTGACATGAGGTCTCTTTGGAGATTTTATTCTTTGAATTATTTTAAATTTTGTTACGAGATGGAGATATTTACCTATACAAATATTTTTTAGCATATTCACAACTTTTGAAATGTATAGGAGACTAGACCATTTTTTATCATTGGGGAGGGGGTGATTGTAGGGTGAGAGATTTTTGTAAAAGTTAGTAATGATTGTATAAATATTTGAAAGATTATGTCCTATGTTGATAAGGTTTCTAATAAATAATTTGATATTTTTTGTGATCAGCCTCAAAATTGCAGAGCATATGGCTTCTATAAAAAAAGTTTTTTAGATGCATATTTATGAGTGAGTGGGGTATTGGAATTTGAGTGTATAGTACCTCTAATGCTGAAGGGTTAAAAATAATTCTATAATCCAAGATGTTATTCTGTCTTGTTATATCCAGGTCAAGATATTTTAAATTGTGGAGGATGTTATCTTCAGACTTGATTGTCCACATAAAAAAAAATTGAAAAAGTCAACTCAGTATGTATTTGGTGAATGATTTCATTGATAGCGTATATGAAGGTATCATCCATAAATTTAAAATATAAGACATTATTAGGATGATGTGAAAATTTAGGAATGATTAAGCATTCAAACTTAGAAAGGTAGAGACTACATATAACTCCATTGAAAGCCCCAGAAGCCAGATGTGTATCATTTTCTAACTTTTGTGGTTAATAGATGTGATGATTTCATCACTGATCCAATTCAAAGTCTAAACAGTGAAGTTTTTTTATGAATTTTGTAATTGATTTGCTTTAATAGTACATCTATATTATTAATAGATTGAATGTGAGGAACAGATCTGTATAGTTCTTTGATGTTGAGTGAAGCAATTTTTCAGTTGTGGTTAATTGATATGTTTTACATTTTTTCAATGAAGTCATAAAATTTCAAGCTATATACACTGAAGCCAAGATCATTAATTAACCATAAAATGATGGGTTTAGTGGAATGGTAATAATATGAGCCATCAAAATCAAAGAGAGCAATGTGGAAGATTATCCTTGTGTAGTTTGATGCTTGAAAATATTCAAGGGATGACAGTGGTGAATGGGTATATTTTAAGTAATTGTGGCAGAAAGTTGCTTTGCCAAGATATTTTCTCAAAATTGAAGAAATGAACCAATTTTTTCCACCTTCAAATTGTAATTATGAATTTCAATAAAACATATAGCAGTCAGTTGTTGGATGATTTTAAACTCAAACTCTTTGACAATTTAAAAGAACGAGTCTATTACCTTTGTATTCCTTAAGACAGATATGGTTTTTCTGGGTAATAAACTTTCTTGTAAAATGATGTTACAAGATCACTGATGTTTATTAACTTGTTGAAGATATAATGTTCAGTATTTTTAATAATTGTTTTTTTTTCAGTGTTGGCTTCAAATTTGGATTCAAAATTGGTAATAATTTTCATTTAGGACAGTGCCAGTTTCCTCTGATTAACCTGGAACTATAGGTTAATGTTTTAGCAGCATTGTTTGGGATTTGGATGTTTGAGAAAATGATCCAGTTTTGGGAAGTGTTGGAATTAGGACAAGTACGATTTTGTTTATAGACTAAAACATTGTTCTTTTAAAAAAAAAAAATTAACACAGAAAGCATGTTGTTGTACTTTGTGCCAATAGAGACAGGAACTGAGAGATAATGGGCCATATGGTTTTTTTTTTCTTCTATTAGTTTTTTATGTGCTGAAATGGTTTTTTATTATCGATTTTAATAGAGTAATTTTGAGCATTACATAATCTTCTCTCACTGAAAAATAAATTTATTAATTTTGTTATGATAGCAATTAGGAAAAACATTACATTGGAGACAATTCCTTAGGAAAGTAAGACATTTTCGTTTTTTTTTTCATAATATTAGTACAGATGTTGACCATAATATAATTTTTTTCTGTCTTGTTCCATGAATGATTTAAAGAGAGAAAATATAAATCTAAACAAAAAAAATTATAAAAGCCTATGATTCAATTTATTATTCAACACTTAGATTATTTATGGATGACAACTACCTCCCAATTTATAATGCTATGATTATGATATTATATGGTATCGAATGTACTTATCTTCAAATAATTTCTTTCATATTTCAAACCCAAACATGTTTTGTCATTAAATATTTTAACATTTGCTTATTCATTATATTCATCTTAAATAGACTGAAGTCTTGCAAGATCTGCTTAAAGATTAAATTTATGAATAAATCATGCGTGAGCAGATTTAGGACTTTACCCATCATATCTGGCCATTATAAATTTATATTACTAACATATGACCTATTTAAAAAGTATGTATCAGCTGCAAAGGGCCAATGTATTGAAAGTCATAAGAAATCACAAACATTCAATTCATGTTAGTAGGAAAGCCTAAGTCAATCCTAACTGACTGCCCCACATCCTTCATATCCTCTGAATGGAAAATGGATGGACAAACAAATTATAAAAAATATATACATTTTTATTTCCAACCTCCAATTAAACCCATGTTAGAGAATACTAGGAGAGATAAGTTGTTTTTGTAGAGTTTATTTGGAAGGTAACCATAAGAGATGGCTCAATAAGCTTCTACAAATTATTAAGTACATAAACTCTACTCATAATGAATCTATGGAGTTCAACTTGATTACATTTCAATCATGAAGAACCAATCTTAACAAAAACTCAAATGTCAACAAGCCCAGAAAAAATGAACCATGATATAGACTGTAAATGTGCTAAACTTAATTTTATTAAGGCCAGTCATAAATGTCAAGTAACTAGTTCACAATATGCAAACCCATTTAAAATAGGAAATTTGGTCTTAATAAGGACTCCACATGTCAGTGCCCCACAAAAAAATAAATACAAAAATTATTTTTAACTTAAATGAAGGCCTGTATGAAATAATAGAACAGAGAGGGAAAATGTGTTCTTGTCAATACATCAACAGACCTAAAGAAACATATAACACCCAGAACCTAAAGGCAGTCTGCACTAGGAAAGAATAAATGAAGGCATTAATACATAAAAAAAATAGTATTAGCATAAGTAATTAATGAAATGTAGACAAAATCCTAAATGATAACCCATAAAGCTATCTAGAAAGTACTAATATAGAGTTTTAGTTGAAAAAAACAAACAAATATAAATTAAGAAATAAATAGAGCTAAAAAAACTCCCCAAAAACAAAATTAAATAGAAAGACTAAAGCTATAATAAATATAGGAATTTTTTTCTTAAATGAGAAAATATATAACAACATGCCTATTCTTAAGTCTATACATTGATATTAAAATAAAGAAATGTTTATATTCATTATCTATTTTACATGAAACCATTTATCCGTTATTTATTTATATTTTATTTGTGTATGGATTAATTAAATAAGTTATATATATATATATATATATATATATATATATATATATATATATATATATATATATATATATATATATATATATATATATATATATATATATATCAAATCTCATGTAAAAATTGTAAAGCTTCTTACATAGGTATGAGTAATCATCTCATCAGTGTTAGAGAGATGAGCATGCTAATGCAGTTAAACAACACTCATCAGCAGCAGCACTCTCACTCCATACTATAGATTCAGGTCATAAAATTGATTTTTCTAGTACCAGGATCATATCCAGATGTGATAATCTCTACCAATGCAAAATTAGAGAAGCCATTGAGATACTTAAAAGGCCAGATTGTATCAGCGAGATGATACATGCAAACTTCCTCCTATTTGGAAAGATTTTTTTAAAAAACATTCCTAAATTTAACATTTTTTGCTATTGGAGGAATTTTAACATTTTATTCAAATCAGTGATTGTAGTGCCTCTACAACCATCTTACTACGTAACTCTGTGGATGGCTTGTGTGACCAAGTCGAAATGTCAGTATATTAATATTAAAAGTTTTTAACATGGATGAACCCGCAAAATATGTATTTTATATATTTAACCTGTGCAAATCTTTGTTTTAACATTATTAACCTCTACGGGGAGGAAATTTTTAAACAGCTTCGTATATTTGAAAGAACGTGGATTAAGAAATGTAAGTTACTTTGTAATTTATCTTTTTTATTAGCATGCAAAAATCACAATGTTATACCCACTTGCTGTAAAATTGTGTTTCACAAGAACAATTATAATGTTAGTAAAATTCTAAGGAAAACTAGCAATATTATTTTAAACTCTTTTATTAAAGAAACTCGGAAAAATTTAGACAAAATTGATAAAGTATTGCTACATTTACATTTATTCCTTAGTAATAAAATACATCCTTTACTGTGGACTAGTTTTGATCGTATTGCAAGTTTTCGATCGTTTAAAGATTCGGAATTAGTAACAGCAAAGCAAAAGAAAAAATTGCAAATGCTAATTAGAACACAATCCCCAAACATTATGTATCCAAATCAAAAAACATTTATAATTTATCTAGGAAAGCCCTCTCTACAGATGAAATTTCGGTTTTAGAAAAAGGTTGCAATTTTGCTTTAACACCTTTCTGGATACCTTTTGAGAAAATTGTTTGTAATGTTGAATCAGCTCTTGATAAAATTGATTCTACATCGGCTGATTTGGCTAGAGCTGAGATTTGTAATATTTTTAAAAAAGCTAAGCATTAAATAATATAAAATCAGACAAATCGATTGTTGTACTTCCAACTGATAAAGATAATGCCACAGTTGTAATGTATTGTGACATTTACCATAATAAAATTTTAGATCTGCTTAATGATAAAACTTATAAACTATCAAAAAGAGATCATACTACGTATTTGGAAAAAACAACAAAAGCTATTATTAATAAATCACCTATTGAAACAGAGATAAAAAATAAAATAATCCCTCATGAAAAATCTTGTGTCTGTCCAAAATTTTATGGACTTCCAAAAATTCACAAACCAGATACCCCCTTCGTCCAATAGTAAGTGCAATAGGTTCTCCAACTCATATTTTAGCCAGATACTTATCGGATTTCATTAAACCTACAATCCCATCTATTAAATCATATATTAAAAACTCTCTTCATTTTATTTCTGTTTTAAAAAGTTTAAAAATTAATGCTAATGACATTCTGGTCAGTTTTGATGTTGTGTCTTTGTTTACAAACATTCCAATTGATGAAGCTTTAAATATAATCTCACAACGTTGCAATTTACCAGACCATATTGTTGCTTTAATTAAACATTGTCTCTTAAATACATATTTTTATACAATGGACAGCATTACAGACAAGTTTTTGGTACTCCTATGGGCTCACCTATCTCAGGAGTAATAGCTGATTTATTCATGGAATATATAGAAACTCATGCTTTAGAATCATCATCTTTAAAACCTCTCATTTGGCTCAGATACATAGATGACACTTTTGTCATATGGCAACATGGAGAAAATAAATTAGATGATTTTTTCTTACATTTAAATAATATGCATCCTCATATTAAATTTATAATGGAGACAGAGTCTGATGGAAAACTCCCTTTTCTTGATGTTCTAGTCACCAGAACACCAAATAGTTTATCTTTTTCTATTTACAGAAAAGATCACACAGAGACAGATATTTGCATTTCCATTCTCATCATCACCCAACTCAGATAGTTTCTGTAGCCAAAACTCTTTTAAATAGAGCAATTAACCTTTCAGATGAGACACATCTGAAAGAAGAAATAAATCATATTAATAGTGTTTTATTAGCAAATAGTTATAATTACAAATTTATAAAAAAAAAGCCTTATTTCAAGCCCAAAATAGACAAAATAGGAAACAAAAAGATGATAAATCAGCTATTAGGATTTGTGTTCCATATGTAAAAGGAACTACAGACAGTATCGGACGTATATTAAAATGCTATAATATAGATACAGCATTTTCTGCTCATCAAAAGATCAGCAATATAATAACCAAGCCTAAGGATTCAATCCCTCTTGAATCTCATGGTGTCTATCAAATCTTATGTAAAAATTGTAAAGCTTCTTACATAGGTATGAGTAATTGTCACATCAGTGTTAGGAGAGATGAGCATGCTAATGCAGTTAAACAACACTCATCATCATCAGCACTCTCACTCCATACTATAGATTCAGGTTATAAAATTGATTTTTCTATTACCAGGATCATATCCAGATGTGATAATCTCTACCAATGCAAAATTAGAGAAGCCATTGAGATACTTAAAAGGCCAGATTGTATCAATAAGCGAGATGATACATGCAAACTTCCTCCTATTTGGAAAGATTTTTTTTAAAAACATTCCTAAATTTAACATTTTTTGCTATTGGTGGAATTTTAACATTTTATTCAAATCAGTGATTGTAGCGCCTCTACAACTGTCTTTCTAACTTTTATAACTCTGTGGATGGCTTGTGTGACCAAGTCGAAATGTCAGTATATTAATATTAAAAATTTTTAACACGGATGAACCCGCAAAATATGTATTTTATATATATTTACTTCAGAATGTTTATTCTCAAAGCATCACAAATTATAAATAAATGTTTAAAAAAAGAAAAGCTTATTGTAATTTAGACTTTAATTAATACAAATTATAATAATTACATATATAAATTTGACTGAAATTGTTAATTAAGACTTAATTGCAGAAAGCCCATTGTATTTAATTTTTATAAAGATCAAATGATTTATATTTTATATAAATCTCTGGAAATTTTAAAATACTAATTTTAAATATGTGTACAGCTATATCAAGATTTGTATAAAAACATGACAAGATAAGATATTCTAGAACCTATAACAATGTTATATGAAATTACAAGATAAAAAATGTTATCAAAAAAGGATAATATAGATTCAAAATTACTCACTTCACAACTTAAAACAGCAGTTAGCAACACCAGACATATTTTTTTAAAAAAATCTACATTTGGTATTTGAATAACAGTATGCATTGATAAAAGCTAAGTAGAAAATGGTCAAATGCCTTGACCCTTTCAATTTCTGACTATGAATTTGATAATCACAGTTTTACATGCATTTAGAAGTTTAGCATCATTATATTAAATAAATCCTATTTGTCAACTCTATTTCAAAAATTTGACAATGAATTATATTTTATAAAATTCTTTCTTTAAGAAACTGTGAGATAAGAAATTTATCTCATTATAAGATTATTTTGTCATTGCTATATCAGAATATTGTGAGAGAAATTGTTTATGATTTTCATAAATTGAATGGAAATTTTTAAAAAATTGCATCATCTTATGAACTGTAAAGACAATTGAGTTAGCATGACAAAATAACCACCTGGAATCAGTTTGTAATATATTTGTGTCAAGCTTCACTAATCACAGTATTATGAATAAAGAACTCTTTTATGCAGAACACTTTTTAAAAAAGACATTTTCCAAAATTTAATAAAATGACTCTTTTTTATTATTATTATTATTATGCATGCATATTTTTTTCTTTGGTCTAGAGCCTTCAGAGATAATATATTTACTGGCCATGTAAACAACTTTAATAATATTACATTTATTAATACATCTGTGTGCACATGCATTGCAATGTATGATTGCATGAATGATTAGATAACTATCATATATATTATTTGTGTTTCCATTGATCAGGAACATACCAAAGGATCTCAGAGCTGTATATAATTTAAGTACTGTGAAATTATAATATCATTTTGTTTGTTTCATTCACCCAATGATTTTATTTTGAATTCCATGAAATGTTTTTATGTAACAACATTTATTTATAAAATGATTTTTAACAGCTCCTTAAGTTGAACGCTATGAAATAGTCAGATCCATTAAATTATCAATGGCATTGGTTTATTGTTATTTATCAATGGTGTAAATAAAAGTTTGGTGGTTTTTCATTATATAAGTTTGTACTAGTTATTTATACATTCACTCATATAACATCAATTTACAGTCACATTATGATTATTATTATTTCAACTCTCTGAGTTCATTAATTATTTTCCTTTTAATATATTTGGAGTTAACAAAATATCCTTTAACTTTAGATATATTGAAGCAGTCAGATCTGAGTTCGATCCTAGCTTCATGTTATTTACCCTAATACTAACCTTAAATTTCCGATGCAATGGGGCTTTATACGTTCAATCCACGCTAATTTCCATAATGAATAACTTATTTCAAATGCGTAGTAAAATTAATTAGTTTAGTTTAAATTTGATCAATTCTCTAAATAAATTCATGATAAAATATTCATGAATTTATATATATTAAATTGCGTGGATTGTGCATATATATATTTGTAAATATTAAATATATATAATTGTTCGAAAGTTTCATTGCGTCGGGAATACTTGTTTTTTTCACCTTTAAATAATTTGTAAAGTTTCGTAGATTAAAAGCTACATTCCTTCGATAAGCTTTAAAATTCTTAAAAACAATAGTAAAGTTTTATGAATTGGAAAAAGATAAGGATTCATTTTTCTAATTAAATCATTTTCAAATCTTAAGAATTCATTTTCAATTAGAGAAGGAATTCAAGCTAATTAGTTTGAAAGCCTTATCGAAGGAATGTATTTGAAAACAACTAATTATAAAAAAACACATTGATAATAAAATGAGCGCTAGCCTTAAGGCATCTGGACAATATATATAGCCCTGAAAAGTCAGGAGGAAAGAAAAAGCTAGCTTTGTTGTAGAGTAGTGCAGTGAACTCTGTGCGTATAAAAATTGTATTTCATCATGATAGAGGGCTAGAACATCAGGAATCTGGCTATGGTTCCTAAAGTCCCGAGAAATCTTCAATGGAGCTGCTGAACCTTTTTCCAGACCGATCATTCTGCTAAAATTATGAAAGCTACTAAAATACTGTTCCAGTAGTTAACCAATGATGCCTACATTTTTAACAACTTGGAGATGTAACTTAAGGACCAGCGGAAGGGGTAATATATTTCTATAATGAACGTTAAACTTTCTGGCCAGTTCGAACTTTATTTTACACTCCTCCTAATTAAGAGCTCTTTATTATTTAATGTAAAAATCTTTATAAAATGCTACTATAAATTTATATTGTAATTCTTTCAATCTCTAGTCTTTAAACTTTTTCTTTTCTTACCTGGCGGTTCGTTTAACATATTATATATATGTATTTATCGTGTGATTTATTAATGCTATTTAAAAATTATATGCTAATAATCTTTCAACTCGATGAGCTCCTCTGTTCTATTTGCCTCATGCAAATATTATAATATTAATTTCAAATAGTAATTCTCGCCCATTAGAACTAAATTTGAAAGTTCTATTAATCATCGAGTCGAAAGAAAATATTACATGTTTATTATTTTTATAATTGGCTAATAATAAACTATTAGCTCCGTTTTTCATTTATGTCCCCAGCTCCTAAGTTACAAGTGTTTATATATATTCATATAATGTTAAAATGGTATTTTCTTGCTTCACTAATGTTGATTTATTAATTCAAATATAATGTTAAATGTTTTTATTGCAAAAGGGCCAATAGAGGGTTAAATAGATTTTAATTCAACTTTTGTTGTTATTTTGTATTAAGATTCAGGAAGAGCACGATATTAGGGCATAATTAATATAGTTTCCAAATATTTTCAAATAAGTTGTCTTAAAAGCCTGTTTGACTTTAATTAATTGGTCAAGTCATCATGTAGAGCATTCTACATGGGTTTTATTTTTCAACGATGACTATCAAGTCATCATCATCGAACGTTGCTGACGTAAGGCAATCTTCCGCTCCGTTAGGTTGGTCGGTGATCATATTCTCTTATTTAAATTTCTAGAGGAAGAAAGTACTTCCTTTCCTATTCATTAGTCAAAGGGCATAAGACTTGCCAAATGCAAGCCGCCATAGGACTTTGATCATCGACTAGCGATCATCTTTCAATTTTACTCTCTGCCTTGTAATTCGTCAGTACCGTTGCATCTTTGTCCCGGTAAAACCCGCTCCGTGCTCGTAATTCGTGATGAAGTGATTTAAATTAAAGTCGAACCAATTCTCAAATATATTTAGTTTAAATCAGTTTTCAAATCAAGATCAAAGTTATGCCTTAAAATACGTTTTGCTCTTCATGAATAGATTTCTGAATGTGAAAATAAATCTCACATTCCACCGTAATAAAATTAGAACAATCATTTCCATTCTTAATGAATACCTTTATCTGCCTTTATATTTCTCGTTGGGGGCATAGACATAGAATCCCATGTTGTGTAATACTGGTTGGCATATGATAAGGACCGCCACTCTTATTATATTTATCAATTCTTTTAAAGACTAGAGGTAATTAATGCATTCTATATTTTGATTGAAACAAAACAAATTATTCTTATTAAATATTTTCTAACATACTTGGTTTCTCAGTTCATCATTTTTTTATAATTATTTAAATGTTAATACTCGCTGTCTGTGTTGGCAACCCGAACATACATATGATTCGATTTAAAAGTAGTCAAAGTTAATTGATATTCATGTCAGTAAAAGGGTCTCTAGTCCTCACCAACCGTTGAGCTAGTTCTTGGCGCATAGCACTGTGCCGTCGATTTCTGCTATCTGAGCTGTTGAGTTGGGTTTGAATTCAGTTTTGGTTCAGCTGAGTTTGAATCCGATTTGACTTGTGGTGGTGGTGGATTTCAACTGGTACAATATATTACTGTAGAACCTTATTTTCAATTATTATTTATAAAGAATTTTACAGATTCCATAAACAGTAGTTTCATTCAATTAAATTTAGATAGAATATTAAGAGGGTCTCCATATGTAAGTTCATACTATTGAAAACTGGCACCTGAACTTAAGGAGCATTTCTTTTACCCATCAATATCCTACAATATATATATATATATATATAATGGATAAATAGTTCCATATGTAACTTTACTAGAATGTGCCATAAGATAATAAATCTAAACTTATTTCCTATATTAAATTGTAATTTAATAGTGCTAAATATTATAAAGAAATGCAGAAGAAAGAAGATAAATTTATTAGAAAAGTCACAAATCTAGACTTCTTTCCTATATTAAATTGTAATTTAATAGTGTTAAATATTATAAAGAAATACAAAGAAAGAAAATGAATTTACTAGTCAAATCACAATTATGCACAAATGTTGGGAAGTTATGAATTATAAAATAAAAATTTTTCAACTAATAATAAATATTGAAGTAAAAACACAAATTTACTCAGCATGAGTTACATTTGGACACATTAATTTGGCATATCAATATTTTATAATGTAAGTAATAGTCAATAATAAAAGAAGCAAAATAATTTACCAAACAAAATAATTTACTTAAAACCAAAATAATATTAATGTCATTGTTTTAGCTACCAATATTTAAATTAATACATCAAAATCAGCAAATGCATGTGTGATCAAAAATCTGAGATATTGCCCAACCAAAACAAACTATTCTTGATATCAATACCTAGTAACACAGTAACATATACTAAGAGTTATAAGAATAAGAAATGGGTAAAATGCTTGTTATATATAAGATTAATTCTACTATAAAATTCTAAGTAATGACATAGAAACAACAACTAGTCTTAAAACTTTATATTCTGTCAAGTGTTAGTGGTCAAGTGGTCAGCACAATTGCTTTAAAAGCAGTTGTTCTGGGTTCATGTGTTCACTTCTCGAACGATGCTTTGACACATTAAAAAAAAATATTTAAACAATAATTCATTATTATAGATATATTTATAAAGACATGACATTAACCATGTTAAAAAAATATTTACTACAAAAATGAAGTCATAGGAAATTCATAAGTGGAAATAACCACCAATATCAAATTAAACACAACAAATATCAATATCTCAGTTGCTAATATATACAGCATCAATCAAATTCCATATATATAATAAATATTTACTACTATTTAAGCAATCATCATTTAAAATTATAAATAACACAGATTATATATTTCATAATGTGTTTTGAGATATGATGTCTATAAAATAAAAATAATCTTTTATTTATCACATCTGCATTATTTTTAAACATTAGATTTAAAATGTTTTGTAAATATTAACTTCCATATAGCTTTTATAAATACGCCTAGTGATCAATAAAATATTTATGAACTGACAATTTATAAATAATTTATATCAGCATAAAATTATGTATATAAAAATATTGTAAATTAAACAAAATATTTAATAAAGATTCATAAACTGTTTTATCATTTTAACTTATTTACCAATAGTATATGTTAATGTTTTTCAAATTTAAAACTATAGCAGATAAACTGTTTTCATTATGGTGATTCATTTGAAATAGCAAATAGGCCTAAATAAAGTTGTAGATAATCGTGATTTTTTGCAGCAGTTAGTACTTATAAAGAAATCCTATTTCAGATAGATGAAAATAGGCAGAAATTTGGAACAAAGACTCAAATAGATAATCTAAGTTCATCTCTAAAGTTGAAAATTCAATGTTTTCTTTTTAATTCAACAGCACAGCATTTCACATGATCAAATAGTTTTTTTTTTTATAAAAAAAATCATTCTTGGTTAAGTGCCACTAGAACAATAAATAAATGTACAGTCTGTTAAAAGTATATAAATCAAATAATTATCAGTTCTTTATAATTAATATTTTTAAATTCAACACTATAATTTCTTTTAAGTTATAATTTAATAAAATCAATTTCTATTTATAAAATGAGTATATAATGTCTTTAAATAATAATAACAACATGATATTTTAAACCAAGAGTTCTCAAAGTGGTTGATATCGACTCCAGGCGATCAACAGTTTCAATAAAAAAAAATTGGAATCAACAACAGCAAAAATAGATCATCTTACTACCGCTATTTGTTTGCTACTTCAAAATATCTATGATTCTAATAGGTACTTAATTAAGAAGTAAAATATATAAAAATACACATTTTTGATAAAAACACATTACATACCAAACTTGTGATTGAAAAGATAAAATGTGTCATTAAAATAGTCACACATAAGAATGCATAAAAAACATGTAGTACAAACATGCCTTTGTATTGTCTTATTGAACCTATCAATCAAGTGCAAACATGAAAAACTGATGCATGTCTACACTTGTTCATGGTGGGATGAGACAATATTCAATATTAACAGATCTTGTGCAGTCAAGCTTTTATAAAACACTAAAAATTAGTTTGGTTAATGTGACATGTACTTATTTGTGATTTTAACTTTGAATATAATTATTTATTGAGAAGCAGTACTATGAAAAAAAAAATCAGAGAGAACACAGTTTATTCAAGATTGAACAAAAATCTTCTGTTTCAAGTAAATAATACTTTACTGTTTTTTTATTACAAGTGCTATCAAAATTGTTTATTAATAATTTTTATTTCTTATGATAATAATATGACTGAATCAAGAAAAAAATGCATACAGTACAGCTTGGACTATTTGAAGATAGAATTTGTCCCATCACTATCAAACAACCATTTTCTAATGTGCCTCATATGTGAAAAAGTCTTTAGCAATGACACTATAAAACCATCAAGACTAGCAGATCACTTGAATAGAATTCACCCTGACAAAAAAGAAAAAGATTTGTCATACTTTAAATCACTTAAAGATAAATGATAGTTAATATTATTGTTTCATCATTGAAGCAAAATGATGATAGGTTAAGGGCATAATACAACATATCCCTACTCATCATAAAGTCTTGTGAGCCAGACACCATAGAGAAGAGACTGATTCTTCTGGTCATCATGCTCCACAAATCGGCACAAGATGTTATAAAAAGGATTCCTTTGAGCAATATCACAGATCAAAGCCATATCGATAAAATGAGTCACAATGTGAAAAACTGTTTGTGTAATCATTTGCAAAAAAACATTTCCCCCTCCAATTGAATGAGTCAGCATTATCCAGTAATGAAGCTTTGCTGATGGTATATGTTCACTTTGTTCAAGATCAGGAAGTACATGAAGAGCTGCTCTTTAATAGAACTTTAGAAACTAACACCAGAAGAGAATTGATTTTTAATTTAATAGAATTGTTTTTCAGGAAAAAGTGATTCCATTGACAAATATAATATCTGTTGGGAAAGATCGAGTTCATAAGTTACCTGAAACAACATATATATGATGTGCTTGCAGTTCACTGTGTAATTCACAGATAACATTAGTGACAAATTGCATCAATCACTTCAATTTGTTATAACAGATATGAACAAAATTTGAAGCAATGCTTTGAACACTAGACTAATTTAATTGCTCAATTATGCAAGGAAAGTGATGAAGATTTTTAATGATTGGTTCTCCATACCAAAGTCTGCTAGGTTTCAAAAGATTTATATTTAATTAGATTTTTTGCACTTTTTCAATCTGTTTTAGAGTTTTTGTAAGATGACAATTCTAGTTTGAAAGAAAATTTACTTAAGAGTTAAACAAATATTGCTTATTTAACTGACTTATTTAGCAAATTTAATGATGTTAATTTACAACTATAAGAAGACAATTTGAATCTCATCAAAGCAAAATTGATCATATCAGCTTTTGTTTGTTTATATTACTATTATACTTTACTGCCTTTGAATTGCAAAATTTTGTTTCATTTGGAAAACTATCTTTTTCCTTCACCAATAAAAATCTCCGAAACTTTCACTGTCATAATGCAAAGAAATATATGATCTTTCTTGATTGAATATATAAATAATATCCAAGCAATTAAATATATAACATTGGTTTAATTTTGATTCTCTGAATTTGTATGCTTACTTGATTATTCTTGTTTTTGGATATCTGTTTATGATGTGATAACAATCATTGTAAAATTATCTATATTCAACCGGAGACTTTCTCCACTTCAAAGGTCAAACATTTAAAAAAAAAAAAATGTTATATAAAGCCTTGTAATTTGTTGCATGCTATTATAAGTAGATATACAGAGCACACACCTGATTAAAATTTGAAATTATGTATTTATTTACTTTCAAAAGATTTTAGTTGAGGTAATTTTCTTTTGTCTTGGTTTTAAACTACTGTAATTAAAACCAACTAAAATTTTTATTTTAAAAGCTGAGACTGGTTTAAAAAGAAAAAAAAGTAAGAAACTGGCCCTGGTTAAATTTTAATTAAGATCTGGCAGGACATAAAAATAGAATATAAAAGCTCTGTTTTTTTATTGCTGATTGATTTTTGCTAATTTCAAATTGCTGATTATTAATTGCAGTTTGCTAATAGATAACTGCTAAATGAAACACTGGAAAAAAATCACCCTGCTGGTATTATAGATATTTCTATCTTAAAAACTGACTAAAAAAGAAGTGAATATAATTATTACTGGAGATAATGACCATCAATTCACCATGCAGAAACTACCAGCCTTGAAGAAAAAGATCATAAGTATGCCATGCTAAAACCATCCTAAAATGAACCTTGGAGCTCTACAATTATATCATCACTGCATGTCCTAATTTCATAGTTCCAAACTGATCCTGTAATTGGCCTTTGTATTCTGTGACCAGCTTCCTGGAGATCTAAAAAACAACAGTGTCCACATTCTGGAACTAAACCAGGAATAAATCAGAAGAGTATATTGAAGACATGTAGATAACCAAATATTCTTATATTTTAACCAGGGCTTAAGTCTCAGCTTGATACATAAAGAAAATATATATATTGTGCCCTTATCTGTAGGTCATAATAAGGTAGAAAGGTCAATTACTAAAAAATTTTAAATTTTAAGTTATATTTGTAGGATATATAAATAATAGTAGGATAATTAAATTTTATAGTACAATTTAAAGCTGAAAATACCTGGTATATAACAGTGTAATAAATTATTTTAAAAGAAAACAGTTAAATAAAGCTTAATTATATTCTTGCTTATGGTTGTAAAAGCTGGCCATATAAAATAATACAGCTATAAATAGTTTAAAAGTATATTAATAATTTGAATATAATATTTTAAAACTAATAAATTAAATAAACGCTATATGTAGTGTTATAATTATATTTAATATTCAAAACTAATAGAGTATATTTTATTATAAACTTTGGGATGGTGAGAATTGTATTTAGTTCTACAATTTTAAAATTATTTTCCAAAATTTTTGTGAAATATATCAGTTTTAGTAATTTAGACTGAGACGTAAATAAAAAATCCTTTGATAAAGTTAGTAAACACGTGACTGTATATTATATACCTTCACACACACGCTTGTTAAAATAATAATAAAGTTTGTGAATTTGAAACTAAATATAATTGCCATCGACCATTAAAGTAAAAGTTAAAATATTAAATATTGTTTTAATAATTGTTTTTAAAGTTTAAATAATTTTGATAAAACTATAATGGAATTTAAAAATACTAGTCTAAATAATATTTTGAGACATTACGTCATCAAGTCTTTATTTTTAAAAGTCTAATCTGTTATATAACTAAATGTGTAAATTTGTTCACGCTAAAAAGTCATTAACCAATCAAAGGAGGTAAATTAGCAGACAAAAATATAAGAATTATACAAAGCGGGGGGAGAAGTAATGTGTAAGTGAAAGAGAAAGTAACATATTTTTTTTAGCTGATAACACCGTAGCTGGAAAAGTGATATAAATTTAAAATTTTGTATTTATTTTAAAAGTTCTTCTGTAACATATAATATATTTTGACTGCCTCGACATGGATTGCTAATTTTAAAAGTTATCTTACCAGGGAATTTTATTCAAGTTTAACCAAAAAGCCTACAGTAGAGATGGAAGTACAAGGAAAAATATCTAAAAATATTGCTATAGGAAAAATATTTGGAAAATGTCTTAAAACAGATTTATTTATGCTCAACCAGAAACTTATTTTTGTCACTCAAAGAAATATAATTGGGACGCTATATGAGAATTTAAAAGAGAAGTTACTTGCCGTCAGGAAGAAATTATGACGCACCAATTTTATAAGGCTACTTTGAAGTTATGTTATACTTCTCTATGGAAAAATTTAATATGCGTTTTTTATTATAAAGAAAATTATGTAAAAGACATAATGAAAAAAGAATGTGTATATTTTAAAAGAGATATTAAAAAAATATAGTTCCAGAATTTTACAGTAAAGAAAAGTAAAGAAGAATATGAAAGTGCTATTATGTATTTTATGGAAAGGAGCCGAAAACTTTATCTAAAAAAAAAAAAAAATATTATAAAGTATTCAATGGAAGAAATGTTTGATCTGAAAAATATAAAATTAAATTACTTAATGAAAATGGATCCAGGAAAACAGAAAAATTTACTGAATATTAAATAAAGTACCTAGAAGATGCATCGGAAAAGGCGCGCGGGAAAAGACTAGCAGACAATATTAGAGGAGATATCAAGAATTAATAATTGTATACAATATTGTGAAAACCAAGGATTGTTGTCTATGAAGATTTATCAAACAGAGTAGTAATTGTTTTATTTTAAAGTAGAACATTAAGTGACTGAAGAAGAAATAAAATCTTTTTTTTAGCTTTAATATGAACGGTTCAAGAAAGTTTGATGAAGAAGTATCGTAAATATAATTTAAATATTTTTTACTAATTTATTTTAAAATATAAAATGCTATGTGAGATTAGGGAAAACATATAAACATAATTTTAGTAATATTGAAAAATTAAATATAATAGCTTAATAGAATGATAGAAATATTGTTTTAAAAAAAAAAAAAAAAGTATGTATGGAAGTTTTATATCTACAAGAATCAATGGGATGGTGAAGCCTACAGAACACGATCGAGAAGATAAAGATCGTTGTGGTAATTTTGATATTTGTTCATAATGCATAATGTATTTTTTTTAGATCATATATTGATTAAGAATGATGTGTGAAAGTTTAAATTATAAGTACACATTTTATACAACATTAAAACATATTATGAGATAGGAGTAATTTTAAATATGCATGCAATAAGTTATTTAAAGTATAATTAATAATATAATATAACAGAACAATTGTGTGATTCTTTTGAACTTTCATGTAATAAAGTATTCAGATATTTTAAAATAGTTTGTATATGATAAATATACGAGAAAAGTAGTAAAAGATTTTCTTAAAGAACAGCGGTATAGTTTTTGAAATAAAATGAATTTTATTGTTGTTAGAAATGCAGATAGGAATTTGTCGATGTACTGTATAGAAAAATCATGAGAAATAAGATCGGATAGTGACTTGGTAGTACTGGAGGAGAGGAAACCAAGATGATGTTTTGTTAAGAAATAAGAAAAATAAAGTATTTGGATCAGAGTTAGTTTGTGTGATTTCAGTATAGCTAACTAAGCCCTATCACTGAACACATATATTTTGGACAGTGTTTTTGCGTATCTTTAAACTTATTGATGTTATAATAAAGCTGAAAAAAATAGCTTTAGCATCACTCCTATAATAGAGGTTGGTAGACAGACAAAGGTCACTCCTCTATAGTGTCTTTAAATTCACTGTGCCATTATTGTCAAGGTTTATGACGGATAATATTCTAGTTATATTTTTGATCCTGTGCATCTATCTTCGCTATCCTTGTTTCGTGAATCTGCATCGTCAGAGAGATATTTTCAAAGAAATAATGAATAAAATAGAATTGAAGATATGTTATCATTTATGTAAGAATAGTTTATTTACTGGAATGTATAGAATTGTGTAATTTTAAAAGTGAAAGTACAAAATATCATAAAGAGAGAAAGAATCATATAATACAGTTTAAAATTAATTCGGAAAAGAATATAAGATTTTTAAAAAGAAATCTAAACAAAGATTTTTATAAAAGTGATAATAAAAATTTTAATGTTTTAAATAATATTTAGAAAATAAATATTGCATATTTATTAAGAAAATAATTCAATAGTGTGTAATAAACATATACTTGTGCATGGTATGTTAATGGTTGTAAGTATATCATCCGAAGTAAGGCTTAAATGAGTATATTATGAGTAACAAACATCGGATAAGGAACAATAAAACTTAATACCAAATGTAAAAGAATGTTTGAATTTGTAGGATTCCATACCACCAATATAAAGCTAGAATTTTATTGTTTTGTATAATGTTTACTACGAATGTAATTTGGTAAAATTAAAAAGATAATTTTAATAATAGTAGGGATACAAAGTGTTAATAATAATTATATGAGAAACACATTTTGTAACAAGATAACCATAATAAGAAATCCAATAATAATAATACTGTATTTTCTTAAGCATTTAAAAGATAAGAGTTAACTAGGAAAAATAAATAGAAGTTTGATTTTCATTTTATAAACTAGTAAAACAATTTTGTGATAAGAGAGTAAGGATATCCAGTGTACATAATGTAAAATATTGTTATTTGTTTATGTTATAATAAACTTTGTTGCAAATTTATTTTAAAGCTATGTGTCCTCGTTGTTATTTCTCCACATGGATGCATGATCTCACAATACACTTATAATTGAAACAGATATATAGTTTTTGCACAAAAAGGTAAACATAAAAGTGTTATAATCATTTTGAGAATTTATTAATATTATGAAATTAAAAGATCATAATTATATCATTTATTGGTCATAAGTTGGTTGCCACAATATTACATTAAATTATATGCTAATGTTGCCACACGTATTCTGTTGTCAGATTATTAAAATACTGCCACGTACGTATTTATTTATTTCATTTAGGAAGAAATAAGATTATATTATACTATTGTTGTTAGTATTATTATTTATTATTGATAGTTACTGCGTAGTGAATTATGACATAAAATTCCCTTTTCTTAGTTTGCTACCGTAATTTTAAATCAGTTAGAGTACAATTTATGAACCTGAGATTTATGTTATTTTATTTATCCTATTTATTTTCTTTCATTTTATTTAATTGAGCTAGATTCTTATTACAAAGAATATTAAGATATGATTATTATTTTAATCGTAGTGAAAAGAGCTTAGAAAGTCGTAAGAATACTATAAGTTAGTTATTTAGTATAGTAAAAGGGAGAATAGTGTTCTTATGCCATTGAGATAGTATCATGTGGATAATATCTCAATGTAGTCTATCTCGTTCCCCGTGTCGTCACTCCATGTCTCATGAAAATAGTAAATATTTGTTACTTCATTCTAAAAATATAACCGTATTTGTAGCTTTAAAATTAGAGCTAGTAATCATTTTAATTAATGCTGGATATTTCATTAATACTTATTTGTTAGACTGAGCTAGAACCCGGAATATTTTAAACACTATATAAATTTTGGAGAGGACAGAGCGGAGAGGGAGGTTAGAATATATATATATGATAGATTTATTCATATCAGTTTAGGTATTATTAATCAATTTATAAATATTTCTTTTATTATATGTATTTTATAAAGGGATCTATAAATTATAGAGAATTAGTTCAAGATTTTATTTTATCATTTTGTCACAGAGTGTATTATAAGTTAATATTTTATACTCATTATTATTATTATTATTATTATTATTATTATTATTATTATTATTATTATTATTATTATTATTATTATTATTATTATTATTATTATTATTATTATTATTATTATTATTATTATTATTATTATTATTATTATTATTATTATTATTATTATTATTATTATTATTATTATTATTATTATTATTATTATTATTATTATTATTATTATTATTATTATTATTATTATTATTATTATTATTATTATTATTATTATTATTATTATTATTATTATTATTATTATTATTATTATTATTATTATTATTATTATTATTATTATTATTATTATTATTATTATTATTATTATTATTATTATTATTATTCATCGTTAAATACTTTGGCAGATAACTGTAGTTTTCATTTTTATATCACCTATTCCCTTTCATTTGTAATTAATTTAGTTTAAGGGATGTCTGCATTTCCTGCAGACCATGGATTTTTTCACTGGCAATTTATTGATTAGGTAGTTCTGTTTCTCTTATATGCTATATAGAGTATGAGATTTTGTTTTATTATCTTAAATTTACATAATTCATAATCTTTCTTTACTTGTATGAAGCTAATCTTAAGAGCTGGAAAATAAATGTGAGCCCTTATGAGTGTTCAAGGAGCATATGATGTCCTTGTTTTGGTCTCAATGTCTTTACCAGGTTAAGGAATGATCACTCTGCACAGTTTGTTAACTTTCATTCAAGATTGCCTCTACTAAAAATATCTAAAAAAGAAAAATAGAGGTTAAAGAGAGTGAAATTTGTATAGATAAATTGCTGGCAGAAAAATCATGATACTTTCCTTTAATCTTAGGTGAGAAAAAAATATCTGCTGATATGTTTGGTATAGTGCAATATTCATATGCACTCTCAGACAAATAAGGGGGTGAAATTTGGGTCAAAATTTTATTTAATAAATCTAAGAATTATTGATAATTATATTTGCTTTTAGCTGACATTTGATTCTGTATCCTATCACTTAATTCTCTGAACAATGTTTAAGATCTCTTTCTCTCCCTGTGTCTAGCTGGTGGCATTTATATCAGAATGTCATTATCACTTTTGATCACTGTGAATCAAATTATCTAGGTCAACAGTAGCTAGTGGCATCCATGTTGATAAAATTATGTGTAATGTCTGGTACAATATATTTAAAATCCATACTTTGTCTTTTGTCTGAATATATGTTTGTTTGTCCATAATGCTTTACTGGAGCAACCTAAGAATTTTTTTATTCAGAGAACACTCCAGTAAATAATCTTGTCAGTAATTCTGTCAAATTGACATATCAAATATAACAAGTATATTTAAAAATTTTAATTTTAATTTAGCTTTATGTATACCTTGCTGAATACATTTGTGTAGTACCAAACAGGCCTGATTGTTCCAAACATTTTTTTTAATTTTTCTATTGTAAATTTCTTACATTTATTTATTTAACTCATTTACTGCTGATTAATTTTATTGGCCAAGTGAGGTAAAACTCTAAACTTTTAATTGGTCAGCTCACAAACTCAAGTGTTAAAATATATTCACCTTTTAATATTATATTCACTTTAGTTTCATTTGTAAAAAGTATATTAATAATTTGTCAAGTTAGGAAAGTAAACGAAAGTTTTTTCAAAAATAAATTTTTCTTTATAATTATAAAAATATTTGATAGTGGGAAATTTAAAATGAATGTTAGTTATCAACCAAAAAATGTTGCTGACATTGTTGTAACGTCAGTGATTTTTTTGTCAATTTTATGGTGCTAAAAAAATAAATAATTTTTGCTAAACTCTTAACTATTTTTCTAAAATAATTTTATTTTTAGCATATTTTATCAAAATAATTTATAATTTGTCAAAAAATACTTTTAAAATGGTCTAAAATATTCGTTTATCATTTTCAAAATGAAAGAAAAGAAATCGTAACGTTGGAAGTTATTGACAAGTGAATTTTTTTTGTTCTCAATAGTTGAGAGCCAATCAGTGCTTAGAATTTTTGTTCTCAATAGTTGAGAGCCAATCATAGTTCACCTTCTACCTTTGTTAGACCTTTAATGACAGTTTTATTGATTTTTTACTTGTAAAATAATTCAAGAGAGGGCAGCATCCTTTAAAAAATGCAAAATTGTAATTTTACCATTAAAAATAAGGAAAATATACTATTAAAAGTGGCATCTTGAGTTAACTTGAACTTAGCTGTCAATGTGATAATATTAAAATCTTTTCTTTAGTTTACATCAAATCTTTAAAAAAAATTGTTAAAGTAATCAATTAAAAAAACCTATTACAAAAATGACAGCCTTTCAGGTACATTTAAAAATGATGATCTTTCCCAAGACTGGGCACATTTCTATTTAAAAAAATATTTTGTTAACATTACAAACAACTTATACTGTCTTTTAATGCAATCTTCATGAGATTTTTCAAAATGGTATTGCTTTGAATAAATATTTTTATTAGTTTAAGATATATTATTATTAGTAGCAGTAAATAAATGAATGATTAGTCTTGCATAAAGTTGTGATGTTAAAGCACCAAATATAATGTTTTTAAGAACTATTAATGCTATGGTCCATTGCTCTACAACTTTGCAAAACCAAATAAAAAATAATTGAATAGTCAGTTACCTGTGACATTATTTAATGTATTACAACAAGAGATATGCTGAACTTTGTCCTATTTACATTTAGAATTCAAATCCATCATTCTATTTACTATTGAGCTGAATGGCATAAAATATTGGTATTTGTTTAGCCTATAATAATAAAGTATATTTTCTGTTTGCAATTTTGATAAACTTTGTCCATTTATTTTTATTATTTAATATTTTTATACAAAATGTTTTGTGTTAATATCATTTATATTCATTACTTTTTTAATGCTTCATATAATTACAAGCCTCTATTGGTGGTTTTGATTGCCCCAGAAATCCTCTTCAGAACTTCTATTTATATTTTCAAATCTTAATTCTCCAGTATACTTTATCTTCTTTATTAAGTATTATAACTTTATATTTCTTATTACATTGCCAAATCCACATATCTTTATGTTCTTTATTACTTTTACAATGCTTCATACAATTACAACTCACTACAAATGGGTTTGATTGCCCCAGCGATCTTATTCATAACTTTTACTTATATTTTCAAATCCTAAATAGTAGTTTGTAATTATATGAAGCATTGTAAAAGTAATAAAGAGTGTAAATGATATTAATATTATATGAACTTGGCAATGCAATAAGAAAGATAAAGTTATAAAATGTTTTTTATTAATCAACTTATTACATTCTTATTTTAAACTATAAAGTAAATAAATGGAAAGCAGATTTTATTGCAAAATCTTGGTAATAGATACTGTAATCAAGTAATACAATAAATATTTGATAACCATCAAGTTATATTCTTTCCACTTGACAGCAATAGAAAATTATTATATTACTTAGTATTTAGTAATGTTTATGAAATGATTATTATGAGTTAAAAAAATATTTAAAAAGCAAGTTTATATTATTGTATAATTACACACACACATATATATATATAATGATTAATAATACAGTGATTTATACATCTATAAAATTGTGTAGGGAATCTAATCTTTACACATGTTCTATAGAATTGCCACACACTTTTCCATCAATAAATGTTTTAAAGTCATAGGTGGTTCATCTATACTTAGAGGTTATTTTTTAAATAAACCAATTTTTATTAACTTTGCATAAATGTGAAAATCAGGCTTGTAATAAGATCAAATTCTAATTTAGTCATATTCAATAAGGCTCTAATTCAGTCCTATTCGATAAAGGTTGGCTTATTTAAATAATAATCTTTAAGCATAAGTGGATCACCTATACTTTTAGAACACTTATTGTCAGGAGAGTATTTTCAATTCTATAGCACGTGTGAAGAATTCCTTTACTTCCACAATTTTATATACAAATAAAATTAAACATTAAAACAAAGAAATGTAATATATTGTAAGAACATATTAACAAATTGGATTATTAATAAAAAATATAAACAATAAAAAAACTATTACACAAACACAAAAACATGTGCATATACATGCATACATATAAAACATTAATGAAAGCAGATATGAAAAACCTAAATTGCAAAAAATTGTCTTATAACAAAGTTGGTGCTTCCAAAATGTTTGGCAATAAACCTATCATATTTAATAAATAATAAAATATTATAAATTGTATCTATTAATTATACATTTCTCATGATTAAAACATATCTCTGATAATGACTTTAGATTCAATTGAAACAGAAGGAAATAAAAAAAATATTTGCTTTTAAAAAAATTAATTATATTAAATTGAATAATAAATAGTGAGGATATTGAAGCATATATTAATTATTCAAAGATAGACTGTGCTGAACATGAAATTTGGGATGTATAATATTGAAAAGCAATCATCCTTAAACCATGTACATAATGCTAAAAAAAATAAAGAAAAATAAAATTAAGAAAAGACTATATGGAAATATTAAAATAGTCTATATTAGTATGAGAAAGAAGTAAAAACATGAAATAGGATGGCAATATTAGTTTTGTAATTAAGAGTGTTTAATATATGAGTTTACTATACTATGTAATGGTTCACAGGGAGGTAATCTCTGGATACATGGCTTATGTATATTACATCACATTATATTATACTTTAATTTATACTTGTTTAAATAAGTAAAGGCTGTTCAATTAAAATAATTTAATCACACATATTTTAATAATTAAAATAGAATTTATAAAAACAAATTCTTTATTTTATAATATATGAAGGTGTAATTAAAAAGTTAATGATAAATTCCAAATTAAGTAATTAAAAAGTTGTAGTCTCAAAAAGAAATGTTCTCAAAAATTACCATTTATGGAGTTATACATAAATGTTATATTTTGATAAGATATAAATGTCATGATGATGATAATAAAATATTATTTTACAAAACAAAAGAAAATGCTAATAGTATATAAATTTAATTACTGATAGTGTGCTCTTTGTTTTAGTAAAGCAAGAAAAAAAAATTAAAAAGGCAGATCTTCCAAATCAATTAAAAAAGACAAAAATAAATATTTAAAACGTTTTTTAAAAAAGGTAATTAGAATTGAATTTTAATGTAAAATTACATTGAGTGTTTGTTCTTTGAAAGTTGTTCTTTTTTGCTAATCATACTTTAATGATTGTCTGAAAACTACATTAAAATATTAAACCATACATACATGTTTTTATTTTGGTAAATTATATAGTTCCTTTTTTATGTTGCTATTCAAGAAGATTGTTGAATAAATTAATTTATTGAATCTGATGAACGAAACAATATTAATGATAATGAATAAATAAACATGATTAAAAAAGTTAATACTCCATAAAAGAATTGGTATTATGTGAAAACACGAGACAGCATGCAAACACTGATAATGGATATTTAATAAATTAGCAAGTGAACAAAGTAATTACTAGAGCTAAGTAATAGAAATACTGAAATAGTCAATCATTTTTATTTTGATTATTATAAATATTTATTCAAATGGATATCAGGATAACCTGAATACTGTACAAAGAGAGTTTTTAGTTTTATTTAAAAAAGCACTAAAAACATTGTACAATAAAGAATGAACATACTAAAACTAAGATTATTAAAATTTACTTAAAACTGAATATATATATATATATATATATATATATATATATATATATATATATTCAGTTATATATATATATATATATATATAATAGTTAACAGCACATTAATATAAACACATTTCATTGCACAACTCTCACACAAGGCAGAGATGGTTATTATATTACCTCACTGATCAACATTAAACATCATATTTCCAAAAAAATATGTGTAATAATTAATACTTGCATGGTCAAAGTATATGGGACCAAGCAGATTGAAATTTTATGCGTCTACTCCACATTTAAAAAATCCATTATATCTCAACTGTTCATATCACCTTCCCCAATGTACATGCATTTCATGAAATAAACTTTTCTAATACTAGGTGAGCTAGAAACATAAAGCATCTTAATTTATATACCCATAATCATAGTCCAATATATATATATATATATATATATATATTGGACTATGATATATATATATTTTTATTGGGACACACCGTATATATATATATATATATATACGGTGTGTCCCAATAAAAAAATGAATTTGGGGAAATAAAACATGATACATTATAACTCACAACACTTCTAGAAATGATTATAAAACTGTTTGAAGTTGTTCTGAAATTCTTTGATGATGTCATTAGCAGAAGCTTTGTCACAAGATTTCAAACTTTCTAAATTAATCCATGATATGCACTTTTCATTACTATCTTTAATTTTGGAAATATACAAAATGGAGAGGGAGATAAATCAGAAAAATACAGTATCATACACAATCTTGGCATTGTGAAACATCACATTATCCTTGCTCACAGTATTCATATCATTTTCATAAAATGTAGGTGCATACTCACTTCAAAATTGTTATTCAAGAATGCATTTGCAGTAAATAATACCTTTAGAATAAAAAAAACAGGTAATAATGGGATAAGGCTCTTTTGCATTTATAATTTTTTGGGTTTTCCTTTTCTAGTGATATTTTGTTCTCTATAACTTAGGTTTAGCCTTATACTGAAGGCACAATATCTCATTATTAGTTACAATGTTTGATAAGAATACCAGATTTATAGTACTTTTTGTATGTCTCTAGTATATTTTTTGACAATTTTTTGGTCAATTGTTTTCTTAAATATTCTATTTAGATGTGATGGTTTTGGAATTCTAGTAAATTTCTCAATGAGAATGAGTCTGACAGATACATAGTAATAAGTTCAAAAACTTTCTGCAATTTTTGCACATTTTCTTAATTTTTAATTGATTTTAATGCAATTGGGCATGGATCGTCTTTAATGTTTTCTTTGTCATTATGAAATCTTGAAACAATTTGAAAATGTGGATTATAGTTTCATTTCTATACATAATTTGAATCACTTCAAACATTTCAGTGACAGATTTTGTTAAATTTTAAACAAAATTTAATATTAGTCCACTGTTCCAAAGAGATTTTTTTTATAAAAGTATAAAATATACTATCATATTTTATGTCATAACTCATAATCCAAATGTAAATTATAAAATTTTCATTGTGAATAGCTAACTTGTACCACATGTTTTGATTTAGAGATAAAGTTACAGAAAAAGACATCATTTCACTGAGACACCATATATATATATTATAAATATGACTTGATTAATTTTAAAATTCAAATTTATATGCAATCATTTGTCTTTTCCGTATATGACCCTTTAGGTCTATACCACCGTTAAACATTCATAAAGTGGATTTTTTTTGTTCACATGACTTGCATTTAATTTTCTTTTTTTAAGTGTGCAACCATCAGTCATTACCAATATATATATATATATCAAACTACTTTTTATTTTTTAAGTATATAAATAAATTTATTTAATCTTAAGTTCTCTATTATTAATTTTAGTGGAAGTTGATTAATATTATGTAAAGAATATTGCATATATATTTATCGATAATTCTTCACAAACATTGATTATATCTTAATCTATAAAAATATTTAACACACACACATGTACATATATATTATATTTAATGTTTTTATCATTATATGATGTAAAGAAAGTTAAACTATGTATTATTTTATATTACTTCCCAACATTTCGACAAAATAACATCTGCCATTGTCATGGTCAAGTTTTATGTAAAAACTGTAAGATTGGGTGTGAGGTAAAAATGAGATTGAGTGTGAAATAGTTGATTATTCAGAATATGTGGGTTAACAAAATATTTATTTTCTTTAGTTTTATCATTAATTGATTCCAAGTTTATATTAGAAGAAAAAAATAAAATAAGTCGTTTGCACAAGGCTGGAATACTTTGTGCTTCATCAGTTTTATTTAAACCAATTGGTTTTTTTAATACTTCAAACTCAATTGTATTTTTTTACCTCACATTCAATCTTATTATCACTTGAGGATCTAATATAAATGGTGGGAAGTAATACAAAATAATGCAAAGTTTAATCCAAAAAATGTTTTGTTTGTGTGTATATATATACTGAAACAGTAGGGTCTTCTTTGCAGATTTTCGTTTCACCTTTTTTCACCTATTTACTACTCTCATACCTTAGTTTGAACCCCAATCTATCATAGTGTGTCTGCAATAATCCCACCTAATTTTAAACCACGAGTGCAATGCTTGTATTATATATAAGTATAATTCATGCTCAAATAAATAAAATATTATGGATTATGTATATGTTCACATAATTTAGATTTATTTAAAAGTAGATTATATAGGTCATAATTGCGCACACACTATGATATGCATTTTAAAACATATCAAAATTATAAATTGTTAATTAAAGTTATTCTGTTTGAATCTGTTTACAAATATATTACAGTCGTAATATATATTTTTGATTTAAAATAAAATTCATATTCATTTAGTAAATAGATTCAAATATTGCAATTTAAAAGTAAAATAATTTATTAAAAGTCATTCCAAGATCACCTTTTCTACCTGAACAATAATAGTTGGTAGGATCCAGGTAAAACATTAATATAAAGTTACTAATATCAATAGGCAAATGTATACACAGATTTCAAAAAGGTTTGTGATAATGATATTAAATACAATTAAAATATCATTATCACAAACCTTTTTGAAATCTGTGTATACATTTGCCTATTGATATTAGTAACTTTATATTAATGTTTTACCTGGATCCTACCAACTATTGTTCAGGTAGAAAAGGTGATCTTTGAATGACTAGAAAACTGGTGTGTTCCAGTTGAAATATTATTATAATGCTAATATTAACAACAAAAAGAATATATGCACAAATAAATCTAAAGTATATGTTTACATTTTTTGCCCATAAAAAATCTTCATTTAATATATATATATGCAAAGCTTTGTTAATATTTCAAATCCAGGTAATCTATTTATTGAATAGCTTTAATAAATTAAAATGATTCAAAAACATTGAAATTTCAGTTTATAAAAATAAAGTTTTAATTTTAATTTACATTTTGGAATTTTAAAAATTATTTTTTAGTAAATAATTATACTTTGTAAAATTGTTTAAAGTTTAGAACTTTTCCTAATATCAAAATACTTCTACTTCAAAAAAAAAAAAATAGAATTTAGCAGTTTGATCTCAATTAGTTAAACTGGAGATTTTTTTCTATATTTCTTTTTATTTAGAAATTTAACCAAAACCTTTTGCTCATCAAAAGATTATTTTTTTAACTGATTCAAATTTTTATGATGATTATATAAATTTATTTATAAGTTTAAATATAAAAAGGAAAAAGTTAATTCAATAGCTGTTAATTAAAATATTTTTGTTATTTTGTTTTTAATTTTTTTATAAAAATTATCTCTATACATGTTGGTGGCAATTTATAAAAAATAGTTTAATGTATTATATATAAATTAAACTTTATCTTACTTTCAGCAATTAAAATTTAGTACCTTTTTTATTATAAAAAGTTTAATTAATAGTCTATTTCTTTTTAACAGTTAATAAAAAAATATGGTTAGAATTAAAAATTATTAATATTTTGAGATTATGATAAAATTATAATTTCATAGAAGATATTTTGAAAAGTTTTTTTCTAATTTATTTTTGAATCATTTACATAATATCTTTACTCAGTATTGATATTAAAAACAATAATCTAATTTAAAAGAATTAACAAATTAATATATGTATATAAGATTTAAGTTATGAAACAGTAATGTTTCTACTTCTTTTATTTATTAAATATATTGGATCTTTGAAAAAATTTATATCAATTTTCTTATAGAAAATATTCATGTTACATATGTATATTTTAAAGCACTTCTTGGTTTTTTTTAATTAAAATTTTTAAATTTTATTTCATTGGGTGTTTAGTTCCAGATTTTTCTGGGTAATATTTATAAGTAATCAAAAAATATATATCAGTTTCAAAGTGCGTTCTTTAAAAATAATCAAAAGGTTTAGTTGTTCAGTATCCATGTGACATTTGAGAATCAGAAATAACATATTGAACTTTAATTGGGGGATTTTATGTGTTTTTTGTCTATTATTTCATTATTGCCTACAAAACAATGTTTTTCATGTAACATTTAATAAAAATATTCTAACATCTAATCTTCATAATTCTTTTAAAATTATAAGCATATTTTATATATATGAGTAGGTACCCAAAAGTAACTGGAATTTTAGAATAAAAAATTGTTTATTTATTTTTAAATGTTATAAATTTAATTTCTTTCAAATTATTATCTATTTGATGCAATACACCAGTCTAAATGTATTTTTCATTTTTCAAAGTAGTCCAAAAACACTTGTGATGTGATGTCTTTTAATGTCTGCTGTTTTTTTCATCACTTTTAAGTCTGCTAAAAAGAGAGACATTTTTTATTTGAGAAATTAAAAAAATTGCATGAAGTGAGATTAAGAAAATATGGCTAGTAGATAAGCTGGGTCATGTGTTGGAACTATTATGAAGTTAATTAAAATATGTTTCACACTTAAGGCTTTGAGAGATGAGAGGTTTGTTGGGGTGAAGCTTGCATACTTCTTTTTGACACAAAATAGAACATTTATATTTTAGCACATCAGAGAAATGTTTCTGAATTTGAAGATAAAATGCCTGACCATTATGAACTAAATCTGAGAGAAAAATGTCATTTTCACTAGAAGAAAATCAACAATGGTTCTTTGGACTTTACTTGCCACACTTTTTAGGAATGTGGCAAATTAATATTTCAATTAAACCACTCATAAACTCGTGGTTTTATATGATAAGCTTGCTTGTAATCTGTTTCAAGCATTACAACTGTTTCCCACAGTTTTCCATAAACAAAAAAGAAGCCGATGCTATGACATATGAAAAAAAAAAAGAATTTCAAATTATTTAAACTTTTCAATCATTATAAAAGTTGCTAAATATGTAAAATGCACTTTACAAAAAAAGTGCTACACAGCAACCATGACTTCTCATGTTGATGTTATTTGGAAGATTAATGCAGAAAGGTTCAGGCAAAAAGGATGTAATAGTAGAAGCATATACTACAAGAGATATGCAAACCAGACTATGATTTTGGTTATTTTGGGATACTGCCTCACACACAGAGATATAAAGATAAAGGAAGATAGTTTTAAGAAGCAAAGTAACTAACAAAATTTTGTTGAACTCTTTTATAGAGAAATAGCAAAAGAAAACACAATAGTTACCTGACTAGTTGAATTCAAATTGATGTAAACTTTAATGTCTTTACTCTTTGCTTAAAAAACTAATTGTCCATTTATTTACCAATAATGGGATGTAAAAGCTATTCCATCTATTTGAAAAATTTTTCCAAAATCTACCAGGAATTGCTCCAGAGGTCATCAGCAAGGCCACACAACTGCAAGATTCTTTATATGCATAAAATAAGTTCAATCACTAACTTTTACACATCACTATATTGTAATAAACTTTCTATTACACATTAATCATGCATAGGCTAATTAATGATAACAATTTTCCATTGAATGTCTGGTAGGTAACTAAAACAAATATCTAAAAATATCTTTTTGTTCCATTATGGATTTAAACCATCAGTGATGTGAACAATACACCTAATGAATTATATTCTATATCATGAAATATTATATAATACTTTTTTAATTCTCAAAGTATTAACTCAGCCCTATGATTCTGTCAGTGTTTTGCCAAATGCTGGCTCAGTGCATTTAATTAGTTTATATTTATTATATCTTTTCATTAGATCTCGAAGTCAACAAGTGCTTAAGAATTAAATACTTTTTTAAAGATAACTTTTGAATCTAAAATGTTTTTATTCTTTGAAAAAGAAATCTACCTATAGCAAATTTTATTTGCATAATATTTTTTTAATGATTTTTGTCATTATTGCTGTTGTTTTATTGAAGAGCTTAACTTTTTTATTTCAAATTTTAAATAACTAATATCAGCATTAAAATTTTAGCAGATTTAATCCATCTAGAATATCTAAAAATAAATAAAATTGTATACAACAATATAAACTGCATTTTATGAATGAGAGCACTTACAGTTCATAATAAATATGATTAACAATTTTGGTTTTTAAATAGAATTCTATATGTGAGAATACTTGCACTTTAAAAAATGTTTTTATTTTTCACTGTAGATATTATTTTATACTATATATATATATGAAATCACAGTATGCGGACACATTAAGGTCAAATAATAATTATTCAAAATACTAAGAAAAAATTTAGTATGCTTTATTGAATAAGTAAATCATAGTCTACATTGATGCAACCTCTTCCTTAAATTTAATATATATATGTTTCTTATCAATTCTAACCTACCTGATTTAATTATGTCACTGTACCTTATTAAATATATTTTACTGCTATTTAATTTCAATATTATGTCTTTATTCTTATATTTTTAATTGTATAAATTTTATGCATTTATATAAATGTATTGTTATAAAAATCCAAAGTCTTAAAACTATAACCAGCATGTTCAGGCAATTGTTAAAAAAAGGAAAAAGGTTACAACCCTTAACAATGTTGGTTCATTTGATAATATATAGGTGTGCCTCTTAGACAATTATCATTTTTCTTGGATATAAATTAAACCAGTTTCTACTGTTTAACTAACTTTTAAAGACTGATTAATGTACATTTTCCAATTAAAATACAAGCAAACTAAATAGGGTCTCTTCTTTTTATTTCATCGTTTAAATGATAGCAAAACCATACCAGTACAGTGTATATAATGACAGTCTTTAAAAAAAATCACTGCAGAGCAAAGGTTTTCTAACAACCGATAAAATGTAATGATAAATAAGAGGGCATGTATCATCACGTTCGTTAATTTCAATCTTTATTCTGATCAATTAGAGGATGGGTAATAGAGTTAGCGGAATAAAAAAATCCTAAGCCCATTTTTAAAAAATCAGATTTTATTCATCCTCAATTTAATCCTCAGGCAAGGGATATTTTATACACATTCATAATGTATTGTTAGACACTTTAATCTGTTGTTATATGTAGAAATTTACATACACATATGTATAAATTTTTGATAAAAGATATGCTATACAATAGTTAGAGAGAGTGAAAATTATTCAAGGGTATTTGTTTAAATTATTATTATTATTATTATTATTATTATTATTATTATTATTATTATTATTATTATTATTATTATTATTATTATTATTATTATTATTATTATTATTATTATTATTATTATTATTATTATTATTATTATTATTATTATTATTATTATTATTATTTTCATTATTATTATTATTGTTGTTGTTGTTGTAGTTGTTATTATTATTATTAAGTTTCAACAACAATAAACTTTATTAATCCTTTTAGTTACACAGTAGTACAATGCTGCAGCAAGATATATGTTTAATCTTATTATTGTCAGTTCAATTTCGAGTGCTACAATATTCATTTTTTTAAGTACATATCTATATAGGCAATTTGTACATGATTCTATCCACTTTAGAAATAGCCATTACACATATTATTGTTCAATAGGAGCATAATCTGGATCATACTTTCTTTAATTCTTTGGAAGTAGAAGATATAATTTCATCATTGTTTTTTGATTTCCAACATGGAAGACATTATATAAATTTCTTTATCTCACAGCCTTTATATTCTAGTTTGTCATCAAACCCAAAGTCCATGATCATATTTGGGATCATTAAAACTTAGTTTATCCATAAACCAGCAACTTCATTCTTTATAACTTTGCTGTTTGTCCGAGCAGGGACCAAGTAGCTGCATAAATATCCAGGCTGGTGATCTGCTTGTCTCTAACTTGAATTTTAATTAACTTATTCTCAAATGTGGCTGGATGCCTTCTGAGGTTATTACCTAATATGAATGCACATCTAGTGCACCAAAGTGCATATAAGACAAATGTTGAGGCCCTTATGGCTGGTACAGATCTACCTTTGTAAGTTACATAATTTGCATCATTGTAGTGGTTTGTTTTCTATATTTCCCCTGCAGAATGCATCTAGTCTGCTCCATGGCTTTGCCATTGAAAATTATATGCTGTAAAGTCTCCTCAGCCATATGGCAAAGGCCACAGAATGGATCAAATGACCTGTACATTCTTCTGTGATGTAAAAAATATTTAGTAGGTAAAGCATTCAAATTCATTTTGATTATAAAATCTAGGAACTTAGGTTATAGTTACCATCTTTTGTATTGCTTGATCAGATATTTGTTTCCTATTTCTAGTATTGATGAGATCTCCTCATTGTGATTATTTTGATGTATAAACTTATATATTTCCCAATATTTATACTTTTGTTCAAATTTATCCAGGATTGTTCTTTTTCTCATGCATTGGTAGACAGTGACTGCCCAAAAACAATCAGTTGGAGGAGGCCTATCTGTAGGGGTTATCTGCTCTAAGTGTCTTAATTTAAGAAATTGAGTGAGTATAGCAATTATAGCATTCCTTGTTTTGAATGTTTGAAATGTTTGTAAGCTATGCAACACCAGTCCATTTGCTATAAGAGGATGATTGAGTTTTGCCATTGAAATTGCCACCATCTTTTTCCCCCAGATGAGCTTGCAACATATGGTTATTGTTATTATTATTATTATTATTATTATTATTATTATTATTATTATTATTATTATTATTATTATTATTATTATTATTATTATTATTATTATTATTATTATTATTATTATTATTATTATTATTATTATTATTATTATTATTATTATTATTATTATTATTATTATTATTATTATTATTATTATTATTATTATTATTATTATTATTATTATTATTATTATTATTATTATTATTA